>JAYRBV010050785.1:0-11775 GCA_036023255.1 Mitrocomella polydiademata
GCTTATCATTAGACACACTCAAGAAACCTAATGTTGAGATTTAAATTTTGCCAGCAACCTGCGAAATGCTTCGCAACGCCCTTTTTACAAATGTTCATGATGGTTTTGGTTGTTTCAATTTGATGCTTGTCACAATGGAAATCATAAAGTATTTCTAAACATTGATCAAATATAGCTGACTTTTTTATATTTGGGCCTGACGCTATTATAAACATGCATTTTTACAAGAAATTAGAAAACAGTAACTCGATAATTTGAATTTTGTTTTTCAGTCTCGAGTTAACAATCCAAAAATGTTTTATTTGTATTTCCAACTAGAGTACACTAGAGTTTTAAACTCGATTTTTAACTCAGGTTTTCCGAACCCCAAACAATTTAGCCTCGTAGCCAAAAATGTTGAATACAAATAACCATAGTGATTTTAATTGTTTTACACATCCTTTTTATTAGAATCCGAGAAAACGAAGGAAATACTAATTCATTGGCTTCATAAAATTGCGAAGCGAAAAATCTACTTGCTTTTAGAACGAAGTAACAACAAATTATATATCTGTAAGCAAGTACAGCAAAAATAATAATGAAAAGCAGCAAAAATTTCGCTGAAAAACAACACCTTATTAAAAAATAAAATTTAGGGTTTCTTAAAATTATTATCCATTTAATTATTATTTATTTTTTATGTTTTTAGCCAAGAGGTTTACAAAGAACAGAGGTTCACCAGCAAACATGGGATTCCATCAAAGAGTTTACATTTGAGGTACGTTTCAAGCACATTCACATCCTGGCTGGGAGAAGTTTATTTGAAGGAGGAGTGTATATGTTTTAATAACACTCCTCCACTATGTTAATAGTCAAACGTTAAAAATCTTCAAGAAGCTTACTTAAAGGAGTGTATAAGGGTGCTGTACCAATAAAAGATACTCCTTCACTGTGTTTTTTTAATGATCTGGGAAGTTAACTGAACCCAAAATTATACATAGGGTTATAAAGAGATTCTGAAAGATATTTTACTAACAACAATATAATACTTAAATTCTATCACAATGGGTATTGAATTGACTGTGTTTTTTTTATTTTACAGAAAAAGAAGTTTATGTTGAAACCCAAGAAACCAGATGAACATCCAAAATTAACATTTTACACAAATCATTATCGAAAGTAAGCTTCCGTCTTCTTGTTGTTTTTTTCAAAATTCTGAAAATTTTAGCCCCTACTTTAAGGTATCTTCGTAATTTTTACTCCAAATTCATTCAATATTTTGTTTTTTTCTTATTTTATAGATCGAAGTACCTGTTCAAACTGTGCCAATCATTTCATCGATTTGAAGTGTTCAACCAAACCAGAATGAACCAATTGGTCCAGAAGACATCTGATAAAGGTCTGGTCTAGCCTGGAAAACACAAAACTTATAACCTTCCTTTCAAATCTCAAAAGGAAAATTAGCTTGTCAACAATTAATTGCTGACCATATACAGTTTCGTATAGAACACCTGTCAGTGTTGCAATTAAAATCTTCCTTAAAAATGTCTTACAATTCTTTCTTTCTTTTTTTTCTGTATAGGTAAGAAAAATACTTCAAAAATGCAAGGTGTAGAAGGTAAACAATTATTTCATAGAATTCATGTCAGATAAGACATCGCATTGTTTTTCTATTATTATAATTATTATTATAGTTTTCTATACTTGAATTTTCATGCCGTCCGTACACGGACAAAACGGCTAAATGTAAAACACAATACAGAGTCAGAATTTAGTTAAATATTTTTTATGGTAGACATAGAAATGTTACTGAGATGCTATAAATTATGGCATTTTTCACATTTTTTGAATAAGGAAAAAGTTGATTTTTTTTGGGTTAAGCTCGACGTTGAGATTAAATCTAATAGATTTTATCGTTAGGCTTCGTGGCGAATTTTGATTATTTTAGCAACATTGTTTCTTCAATAGAAAAGCCTTCGCACGACACAAGTATAGCTGAGCGGAAAGTCGTTTTGATAAACATCAAGAAGAAACCTGAAGAAGGATTTGGTTTGACCATCGTCGGTGGTGAGGGTTCCAAGAGAATCACACAAGGTGTCTTCATCAAACAAATTAAACCAAACAGTGTTTGTGAAAAAGATGGCAGATTGAATGAAGGTTAATGATAACAGCGAAATATTATGATTTAATTTAATTTGTACGTAGTACCGCATCCGGCTTGTTCCTGTTCAACTCTTTAAATGATGTTGAATGCAGTTCTCTCAGCGTTAAGGAGTTAAAGGGGAAAAACGTTGAGTTGCTTCTCAAATTCTTGAAATGGTGGATTTTTTACATATTTTTTCATCTAGACAAAAAATATCGAACGATTTCTATCTTGGACAAAATTATTGTGTCCGAAATTTTACTCTTATCTAATCATGGTTACTATTTCATCAGGTGACAAGATCATATCAGTGAACGGTAAAAGCCTGGAGACAGCCACACACGAGCAAGCTGTTCAAGTCTTGAAGAAGGCAGGAAACAATTTGGAACTTGTAATCTCCAAAGTTTGCAACAATATGAGCTTGTTAGGTATCCATTTACTACCGTCCATGTTTGATGACGAAAACAACTTATTAGTTAGTGTCTCTGTTATGAAAATGCCAATTTACCATATACTAGCTCAAAAACTTAATAGTCGTCTATAGGTACTACGAACTGATTGCTGATTGCGATCCTATCGCCATTTTTATATAATGACACTACAATCTCTGTCATAAGTGTTGCGACAAATTGAAAAATTCGTTTTTTTCGTAATTAGAGCCCTAAAAACCCCCCTATTCAATGTTGAACCAAACTTTTTTCTGGACTCAACCTATTACCAGGCTATAAGAAAACAACATTGATATGGGGGAAGGGGAATTTTTCATCCTGAAAAAGGGGTCTTTTTCTGACGTTAGACACAAACAATGTGTATGTCGCATGTAGTTATGGCAGTGAAAACCGTAAACACTTACAAACTGAAATCAAAATACTTTGCATGTCGAACATTTAATTTATTTTCAATTTCTTCAGAAAAATCTGGCTTGTCTCCCAGTATGGACAACTCACAAGTGTTGAAGTATAAGAACTGGAATTCTGTGTTGGGGGAGAATGAAGCTCTTAAAAAGAAGTTGTCAGGTATTGACCTAATTGATGACGAGAGTGATGGACAGTACAGTGAACGTCCAATTGATGGTAAGCTTTTTCTTGTCTTTGAAAGTTTGCCCTGTAAATAGTCCTTTTCCGAAATACCGTTTTACATACCGTAGATGAGTTAGCGTCCCGAGATAGAGTATCAACGAGGTCTACGTTTCTGTGGAAGACGTATTCAAACTTCTGTTTCTCTGTTGATTCGGTCATAGAATATGGCCGAGTGGTTGAGACGCTAGGTTTGTTTACACCTATTAGTTGGGAGTTCCCTTCTGTACCGGGTAGTCCAAATTTTAGACAACAGGTCCACGGTAAAACCGTTAACATAGTAGTGTTGTCATTATTATAGACATATTATAGAAATCTGATATTTTTAGGCCAAGCTTGACTGAATTTTTTCTGAAACTCTTGTTAGTAGTGAATAGTTAATTGTACCGTGTAACAATTTTTATTCTTTCAATAGTTCCCGATATGCAAGCTTCGTACACATTCCCAACTTCTGAATATGATGATCCCGCCGATCTGGAGAAAAGTATGGATGACGTTGTACACGATCTCCTCCGTAGAGATGACGAGGAGAGAAGGAAAACACCCGAGGAAGAGGAGGAGGAGACACCAAGGACCAATGTTATTGTCAACGATGTGGAGATCAGCCAGGGTGATGACCTGTCCTTCCTGACCACATCAGATTCCATGGAGAATATAGCTGCACCATCTAATCTGAAGCGTTTCGGTGCTTTTGAATCGTTAGATAGATTGAATGATGACGAATATGATGATGATAGGGAGAATATTGCCAGTCAAGGTTAATTGGCTTAGTTTAGTCATACTTGTTTGCCAAATGCTTTACAAATCATTGAAAAATACTTATAGGAAAACTATAATAGCTAAGAAGCTACTCAGCCACTCCACAATAATAAGTAGCTTCATACAAAAATGTTTTGTTTCAGGAGACGATGTTAGTGAGGAGGCCTGGGACCAAGAGAACCATCCAACAACTGATAGATCATTGGTGAATCGAACATTGGATCAAACAATAGATGAAGTGGATATTGAAATTGAAAAAATTAACGGATCATTTGGTATCAGCATACACGTAAGACCCGTAATATAGACTGCCCGTAATATAGACTGTCCGCAGAAGTGTTACCATCTGACCTCGTGAAAAGTGTAGCATTTTATACAAAATGTTTGCTTATTCTAAAAAAGTTTACTTTCATGATCAATTTTGAGAAGGCGGTTTCCAATTAAATGCTGACGCTGCCGGATCCTAGATTTGGAGCCTGTCCGAGCATGGTTGATCTCTCCATCAGTATACATATAGGGTCTGTTATAAGGATTGTCCGGACTGTCAGGTCTGCCGCCCGGTTTGTTTGGTCGGTCTTCAACCGATATAATACCAGACCAAATCCGAGGCACAGCAAAGAATAGGGTAGCTTGTCAATTCAATTTTCGATATAAATTTGAGAAGAGTATTTAAAAGGGATGATAGGCATCAAATTTATTAAAAGATTTCCCACAACTCCCGGAAAGTCCTGAAAGACCTTGATTTGAATACTGTCCGAAAATCTCTCAGACATTCCAAGGCTTAAATAGTCGAAAAAGTAGTCTCTAAAAGCCCTAAAATGCAGCTTTTCTGTGGGAACCCTGATTAAATAGTCCTAGCGGAGGAGTGTTATGAATTAATATGGCACGAAAATTTACTTGCCATATCAATAGAAGAACACTTCTCCGTATAAGCTTTTTAAGTATTTTGCCCGCGCTAATTTACAACCGATTGAAGATAGTTAGGCTGTGACTGTGCAGAGCCAATATAAAATAATTATCTTTATTCACAGGGCGGTAAAGAAAGTGATCTCCCCCTTGGTAGCATTTATGTTAAACTTATTCACCACGGAGGAGCGGCAGAACTAACTAAAAGGATCAAAGAAGGAGATCGTATTTTAGCAGTCAATGGTGTCTCGCTTGAAGATGTTTCTCATAACGAGGTCGGTTGATTTGTTTCCTTTCTTCAATTTTGTTATCTTATAACAAATACATTTGAATCAGTAAACACAATTCTAGAAAATTTCTTCTAGGCTGTGGAAATAATGACGAAAGCTCCCAAGAAATCTACCATGACTCTGGACCACGGAATAGAGCTTCCTGAAAGCGATCTGCCACCGGCTAACGAAGACATACGAAAACTGAGAACAGATGAAAAAGTCTTTGAAGTCGATGTGGCGAAGAGGGAGAATGGCCTGGGATTGAGTCTTGCCGGTGGAAAAGGTTCGGATATATGTTTTGACGGTAAGTTAAAAGTTCCCAAATTGGCCGATTCAAAGACTTACTTACACTTAGTTAGTCTGGGACCCTTTGGAAATATATAATTTTCATTTCACTCCCATCTTTTCAACTTGATTTGTTATCGTACAAATTTTTGTTTGCTTGCTTGCCACTTCGGTATTCCATAGTTTAACAATGTTAGCATACCCGCATTGTTCCGTTAGTGTTATAATAGTTGGTGGACGCTGGCACCAATATGCCAAGTTAGATGACCTGTAGTCCTCATCAGGCGTTAAAAAGGTTAAGTTGGTTCAACATGGAAGGGTATCTAAGAGGTAGATCCGTGGCCGAGTGGTTAAGGCGTTGAGCTTAAGATCGTACGGTCTGAGGTTCAACCCCGCGAGGGTTTTAAAACTGCTAATCACTGCTAATTCTATGAGGTGTTCTAGGTGTTTCGCAAGGAAGACAGGACCCTCATTGATAGCAGTTCCCTAGAGCTGAAGAGGCTTTCCTGGGTAAATATGTTCAAATAATAATAGAAACAGTTTCCCGTGCAAGGCATGGTTGTGGATTTGAGTCCCGCCATAACCCGCCATATTTTCAACGTTGTAACAATTCCACATGAATTGTTTTCTTTTAGAGAAATTGATGATCCGGAAACTATTTCCCGGGTATGCGATGCACGACAGTGGTCGATTTTTGATTGGTGACATCGTCTTGGCCATCAATGACCAAATTCTGGATGGCATGACGTATCAGGAGGCAATCGCTGTCATCCGCACTGCCCCGAGTACCGTCAGGATAATCGCCAGAAGACCTCCAAGAAATGAAATCCCCTTGGAACTGTTTGAAACGTCCAGGCCAGTTTCTCCGGAAAAACTCTTGAAGGACTCTAAGCTTTTACAAGGTAATAATAAATCTTCTTTCACTATTCACTTTCATTCATTTAATTTTGCGCGTGCGTGGACACACTTTCGCGTGGTGAAATTTAAAGAAATAAAACTCCACTCCGTTATGATGTCATTTAAATTTGATGTCTTATGTAGAGTATGAACACGGTTACGTGGTGTAATTTGGTCATATAAAAATACAATAAGATATGCGTATTTCGATGTTGAATACATTATCTGTTCGTTACAATTTTGCCTGGAGTTTCTAGATTCTATTTATTTAACAAGCGTTTTGAATCCATCACGTATCGGGTTTTTTCAGATAATTTGTATCACTCGTGTTGAGGGTGTCATTATTATTGATGACGTCATCAAAAAATTACATTTTTTAAGGTTGCCTTAAAATTCCAATAAAACCTTAACAAATTAAGATTATTTTATTCTGTTTTTTCCTTTTGTTCATTAGCTAGAATTAGGCGCCAAAAACGTCAAAAATAACAAAAGAAATTATGACGTCATCGATTTTAAATTTTTTTGGTATGATTTTCTTACCAATATAAACATGCTTACAAAGTTTCAATATGATATCTTATTTAGATATAAAGTTATTCAACATTGAAATGTTTGCATTTTAGCAGGGATTTTAAATCCAAATGGTCCCCCCCCCCCCCGGCCCGAATAGGGTTAAGCTAGCAAGACACATGGAAATCCATCAATATTTCAGAAATACCCCTCTGAACTCTTCATAACTCTTCATAAATTCCGTAAAAAAAGCATAGAATTCATTCATTTTCCATGAATTTCAAGCCCATCATAAGGATTTCCAAAGATTTTTTTTTTATCTGAGTCCCACTGGAATTTCCAACTTTCCATCGTGTAAATAACTTTCCTAAAAGTCAATCTAAATCCATCACACATCAAGTATTTTTCTTTAGTCTCTGGTCGGTCCTCTTCCAGAGAAGGCCATCGACTCGCGAAAGAACTTTTGCAATCCTTGAAAGATGTGGACGAAGATTCAATGGACATTCCTTTATCGTCCATTATTGCTCACAGTCAATTGTCAAAAATTGATGGTTGCGATGGCAACAGTGATGACGATGCCGAAGGTGAACTACCTAAAGATTCCGATGACGTCATTGATGGTCGCATAGCAACAGTTAAAGAGGCGGAATCGAAGAGTGATGAAGCGGATGTTAATGGTATGAAAAAGAAAAACACGCTGGATGAAGAATCCCAATTTTCTGCATCAGGGGAGGAGAGTGAACTGTCAAATATTGTGGAGAAAGGTGTAGAGATTTCCAAAAACTTGGTAACCCAACAACGAACAGAAAGGACGGATACGATAGATGATGAATCTCAGTTTACCGCATCAGGGGAGGAGAGTGAAAAGTTAAGTAGTGGGGACAAGGTGGGGGAGATTTTCAAACCACGAGCTGAAAGAGCTGATACGATGGAGAGCATGAATACGGACACAGAGTCGTCCTTTATGATGGGACACCCAAGGAGAAGACCTGCTGTACAAAAACAACAGCCTGTTGAAGAGCAGCAGTTTGAAATGGAAGAAACGAACAAACTAGAATCACAACCAGCAAACCTTAAGAAGCAACCTCAAGAAATGGTCCAGGAAACTGAATTTACAGAGAAACGCGAAGCCGTGGTCAACAAAGCCCAAAACAACTCCGGATCCAGTTTTGATAAAGACGCGCCAACATTTTCACCAAGGCGCATTCCATCACCGATCCTGTATCCCAATTCTCCTGGTGCCTTGAAGAACTTGAATGCAGTCAGCCACAGTCCCTTTAAGGATTCATTGTCGCGGACTTATTCAACCGGTTCCAGAGCTTCGTCTACAGTAAGTAAAGCATAAATCACAAACTCTGCATACTGTTGAAATACCGTCCTCTCAACCTGCTGGGTCAAACCTATTGGGTAAAATTCTCGAATAGCTTCTGTGGAGGACGGGTGTTTTTCTATATTGATGCCACGTGCTGACTTTTTTATGATTATTCCGACTGGAATTTAGAAGTTTTTTTTGAAGAAATATATTTTTTCTGTCCAGGGTGAAATTATTCTCATCCAGTTGGAGAAAGGTGACAAAGGTCTTGGAATTACGTTAGGGACCAACGCAGATGTTAGTGAACCATATGTGTACATCAAAAGACTGGTACCTGGTAGTGTTGCTGACCAAAATGGAACACTTAAAACTAATGACCGAATCGTAACTGTAAGTATACACAAGATTATTTCTTATATTCAAAAGTGATTTTACATTGAGTTTTATTCACTTACTTAAATGATGCTGTCCCTTCTCGCGTTCTTTTAGTAACTCAATATTCTTCTCCCAGGTAAATGGTACCAACGTAGAAAGTCTAACGCAGAAAGAAATTATCGGAATCATTCGAAAACTTTCAGGGACTGTCTCCATGGAGTTCTACAGGTAATTTCCATTTCAAACTTCTCAATTACATTCATCAAGGTAAGTAAATAAAAACAGTATAATGAAATTAATGCTCACATTTCAAAATATGTAGTATGTACTCTCACCTCTTACTGTTGAAAGTGTAGTCACTCAAAGGTCATTTTTGAGCCCCAAATGCTTAGTATATAGAGGGTGTCTAAGTTTCAATTCATGTTCACTTGTCAAAACCTCATAAAAATTTGTCTACACATTTAAGAGACTTTTCTATAAAAGAACGACTGATCATGAATTGAAACGTGAACTATATGATACTTCAAAGTGAACTATATGATACTTCAAAGTGAATTGTTCAAACTTCTAATTGGAAAAAAGTGTTTTGTCCGACGAAAGTTTAAGTCCGTGTTTTGCCTTATCCTGTATGATTGCAATTCTTAGAGCTCCCGAGCATGTAATATCACCAAATCACCAACCTTCTAAATCTGAAGAAAACACAAGTCTAACGCTTCCACAAACGCCATCAATGTCTCCCAAGAAGGAACCACAATTCGCCGAAACACCAGCCAATAAGGTTGATGTGGTGGAACCAACGCAATCAATGAAGCTGCTCTATTTGGAGAGTGCCGCACCACCCAGCTCCTCGACACCAAATGAAATTTCTGAGAGAGCAGGTTTATCCGAAGACATCACCTTCAACTCCAATGATGGTCTGTCATTTGCTGACTCTCTGATAGGATCTGATGATGATGGTGATGATAGTAATTTGCTTCCTCCAACAGCGTTTGGGAAGAAGAATCCATTACTCCATTTACCAAGTCCTCCAGTCCCTGCCCAACCTTACATTGATGACAGTGATACTGAATCTGGACATTCTGAAATGGACGGGCTCAACGAATTCGGCGTTTTTGAAGAAGGAACTGATGGTCCACCCCACACTGCTCAGGAACGCCCACCAGAAAAAGGCGTAATGCCTAAAGCTGATATTATCCACCGCCCACCATCTGGGGCTTCCTCAATACGAAGTTCTACTCGTAGTGTTAGTGGTATACCCCGCCCTGTGAGGTCTAGATCGAATTCACTCGCCTCGGAGGGTAGTGGCGGGACTTTCTCTAGAAGAAGTTCGTCTGATAGCGTGAACGGTATGGACGCTTCTTCAACCAAGAGACCAACAAACACTGTCCTCGACCAATCTATGGATTGTTTTATCCAGAGAAAAACCTTTGCGTATTATACGGCAGGGATTGTCAATACCATTCTGTTGTCGTTGGAGAAGAAAATGGAAGTAACAAATTTGAATGCTGAGTTTATGGTATGTTCCTATATATTATTATTAGTTTGCTGTATTTCTCCAAAAAATGGGAGAGGGGAATTCTACGATGGAGTGTGTTTGTTATTGGAATGTTTTTGTGTTGTGTTTTTTGTCTCCTCCAGAGTAGTTTTTTGATCAAATCATCGGCTGGACATATTTCACACTTGATATGGAGTAAACTCAAAATGTGATAAATAATTTTTATTGCTGCACTCTACATCAGCTCGAACTAAATTACATTAGCTAAACATTGTACGATATATTATATTCCCAACATTTCAGGCACTTCGACAGATGAAATGTTTAGACTCGTCCGATGCTGGCAACAGAGCATCTAATAGATCAAAAAACAGAATTAAAACTGTTCTACCGTGTAAGTAATTTCATCTCATTAACTCCTCCCGGTTTCCGTCTGCTTAATATAGTACATAGACAGGGAGCTATGAGCCAGAAAAACGAAAAAACAATTTCCAAGCTTTGAAAACTACAATATATATTGATATGAGATGTATACCAAATTATTTTACCGTATTTTTTAAGATTCCTTGCAAACCTTTGCCAGGCGTAGTTCAAGTCCAAGTGACGTCACAATATTAATAAAAAATAATAATTGTGAAAAATTTGTCATTTATTGTTTCCTTGGCTATCGCCTCGTGTTAGAGGTTACTCCTCAAATAGGTCAAGAGAAGAAGAGGAGGTTTTGGGAAGACTGTAGTGAGAAAAAAACACAATCTTTTTTTAGATGATAAAAACCGGGTGCAATTGGCGGGCGGAGAAGAATCAGATTACATCAACGCTTCTTTAATCAAGGTGACCTTTCTTTGAACCCGCCCCTATTTTAAGGGCGGTTATTCTTCTTACTGTTAATAATTTATACTGATTTACTTTTGTGTGCCAAGTCGTTAGCCATTTATTGCACGAAAGCTTTAAACCCTCGATACCATGATGTGAGTTATTTTTTCTTTCTTTCAGTTACCTGTTGGTCCAAACAAAACATTGCAGTACATTGTGACACAAGTTAGTCTTCTAACCATATATCACATATCTACAGTATCTTGAAGTTAACTCGAATTCCTTTTTCACTACTTCTAAAAAAACGCGTGAAATTGAAATTAAAGTTTTATTATTTACAAAGCTGATATTGCTTAAATCCGAGCCTAATAATCCACATACATGATTCATACTAGTCTAGCGTAGCCTCTACACTCGCCTACCGTTTTTTGACATTGCGAATGAGCCCATACGCAAAAGTGCCGTAATGAGAAACATTGTTATAAGAACTAGTCAGGGCGCTGTGGGCAAAAAAATTAAATTAGTTTTGTGAACTTATAATTTTTGGGCAAAAAGATTCTCTAGGGTGTACAGATTCAGAAAAGTTTTAACTGGCCAGTCTGAAAATTCTTCCCAGTACTAAATATTGACCAAAATGTGCGACTTTTTTTATTCTCAGGCTCCACTAGAATCTACCGTTTGTGATTTCTGGAGATGTGTTTGGGAACGAAAAGTTGAGGTGATCGTAATGTTAACGAGGGAAGAAGAGAACGGAAAGGTATGGCAAATTTCATTCAGTTTACGGAATTTTCACTCAGTTTACGAAATGTACACTCAGTTTATGAAATTTACGCACTCAGTTTACGAAATGTACACTCAGTTTACGAAATTTTATATAGTATTCACTCAGTTTATGAGATCTCTACTCTATTTTCGAGATTTTCACTTGATTTACGAGATTTCCTTTCGGTTTA
>JAYRBV010050896.1:0-17924 GCA_036023255.1 Mitrocomella polydiademata
CATTGTTTCTTTTTGTTTTGTTTTGTTTTGTATGATGCTGTATTACTGCTACCGTTTGTTGCCATGTGGCTATTTTTTTATATAAATTTGTATCTACTGTATACTCTCAAATTCAATGAAAGTTCAACAACTTATAAATCCAGTTTTTGCCATACAAAAAACATTGCATTGCATTTATAAGTTGGCACTCTCCAAAATAATAAAAAAATAACAATTGTATAAAATGAAAGACTTTATTAGCATACAACGATAAAAACATGAAGACATTTTTAAGATCACTTTTGCCTGCAAATCAATTCTACGAGGAGCAGAATCTAAATAAAAAATCAATGTACATTTTCTTCCCTATTTATTTTGAGCGAAGGAGAGTATAACCATTGTGCATACAGCAAATAAGTAAATGCTTTACCTTTCATAATTAAAAAAATATACAGAAGAAAAATCCTTCCTTTTTATTTTTTTGGGCTGATTTTATATGGGGCCCCATACCAACAGATAGGAAAATCGGTCTGAAAAAAGGCCTGCTCTGAAGGCCCTGAGAAACTTTCAGTTTTAGGTGTTACAAACCTTGAAATTGAGGTTAGATTTATAACATATAAAATGTTTAATATATTTTTTAAACGTAATTAGAAGTAAACAAACTAAAGTACTAATGGAGAGGGTGAGAATTCAAAAAAAGAGATGTTTGAATTGGAAAATTCCCTTTTATTGATTGAATTGGGAATATTCCGTCAAACGGACAATATGCATTCTTAATAACCCTAAATATGGTTACAGTTTCAATCGTTACATTACTCAATATGTTTGACCAGGACAACTAAAATCCTTATTTCAAGTGCTGGGTAGATGTCATTCAAAAGTCGACTTCTTTTGTTCAGCGATACAATTCTTAGTTCCCTCAAAAATCACAACAGGAGTTTTTGAGGAAACTAAGAAATTACTGCGTTGTTTTTTGACATGTCTGTCAAGAGGATAATTATAAATATATAAGTATTTAGTCTGTTATATGGATAATTCCCGAATGGTATATATCTAGCGACTTTCCCCAATCTTTGTAGGCCTATCTTACAATAGCTTATACAGTTACACATAAATTGTGACTATTTGTTCAAAAAGTGGAAAAATGAGAAGAAAAAAATTCCAATACTTTTAAACATATGAAGGCTATTAAGGCTTGCGATGGTCCCACAGCAGGCTTTTTTATCATGCTCAATGGTGTGCGATGTTTGAAAATATATATTGGTATATATATGAAATATAAATTGTTCCTCTCTCTGTTTTTTTGCAAAGCTACCGTTTTGGAATGCATACACACATAAAATACAAAATATGGCTTTATATAGATTGAATATTGATTGAACTTTTCAGGTTATTTTAGATACTGTATGTAAACAATTTTATTTATTTTTAACGTATAGACGATGGAGAATTTATTGGTCATTGCAAATATTTGGAGAGTGAAGACAAGCTCATTGTAGCAGCTGGTCCGAAGTTGGGATGTCGATCTACCAATGGAGATCAAATCTTTTTGAAGACTATTCTTAATGCCCCTAATGTCCCTGTTGATGGGAAAGTTTCTATTGAACTTGATATTGTCAAGGTGAGCATAAATTTTTGCTAACCTTCCTGTTTTGTATTTCTAATTATGTTGATAAATCCAAATATTTAAAAATATTATAGGTAAATAGAGTATAGGTATCAGTGGTCGAAATAAGCATTCTTCAATCGATAATCGGTTATTTATTAAATAAATGTTCGCAATACAGCAAATACACAAATACAGCAGAGGATTTGATGGGTGTTGTAAGCGATTTTTCAATTAAATGCTTACAAAATACCAGGAAATTAATGCATATATACATGGTAGTCACGAAATATAAGAAAAACGAAAGAGACACGAAATATAAGAAGGAGAACTAAATAAACAGACAACAGACATAGCTCTTTAAAAAAAATACAAAAATACATAACCGATGAATATGAGCGATGAAGGACAATAAAACTGTCAATTAATATGGAATTTTTAGAGATCTTTTTGGTTGGTTAATCTCAACTTTGGGTCGGTTTTCACCGACGACCAACCGTTATTTCTACCACTTGGTATTGTTCTTCTTTCCACTGAGGATTTTTCATTAGGCCAAAGTTTGCAAGAATCTGTCTTGTAAATAATTTCTCTCCTTTAGTCTCTTTGACTATTCCAATAGAATTTCAAGATACAGTACTGTAAATATTTTTGACAAAGACAATTATATATGTACAATAAACCAAATGCATTATCAAAACTACACTAAAAATGTTTTAATTTTTAGACTGGCTTGCTATTAACCGGTTTGGAAAAATGTCTAAAATCATCTCACCAAACGCAAAAAAATCAATTCCAACTTGTGATAATGACTTTAAAAACAGCATATGAAAAAGTTGTTTCAAAGATGAAGGATATCACAAGCCAGGAAATTAAGGTAGAACCTATTTTGCTTTTCGTATATTCCAAGGGTCTCATTAGGATACTACTGTAGCTGGTAAACCAGCGTTGCAAGGACGCTGAAGAGACTGCTTACACAGTGAAAATTACAAGCGCCCTTCGGGCTTTCATCTTAAAAAGCATTTGATATATCAGGGAAAAGCAATATTTTTTATTTTTTGCAATAAAAATAACATTAACGTTTTTTCATCAATATCAACTCATTTGTCGTAACATATTATTCCCCTTGGGAGTTAAGTTATACTATTTAAAAATGTGTCGATTAACTATGAAGTCATTCATTGATTCCCTTGTGACATTAAAAAAATATCATATAGTTTAAAATTCCCAGAAGAGTTTTAAAAAAGATTGTTTTTCACGAAAAGTTTTCTACAAACTCGGCTACTATTTCAAAATGCGTACAAACAAACAAAGAGACATAATACGGTTTTTATTATATAGATCATTAGGATAATTAGCAATTTTGATGTCCATTATATGGTACAAAAACTCACTCTTCAATTGAGTTGTGAAACTCAATCTCAAAAAAATTATGTTATATACTGTATAAGACAGCTTTAGAAATTAAAAAGTTACAGTAGTAGTGATTTTAGCATTCAAACTTAGCATGCAAAATTTTCATTAGCCAGAAAAACTTCTACATCCTTTAAAGTATTTTTTAATTTGTCATTTCGATAAAAGCCTTAGGCTTAACAACTTAAGCTTAAAAACTTGTACACCAGACCCCCAGCTGTGTTGACGAGCCTTCACACTCAAGACAAATTCAAAGGCTGTAGAGCACCATTACAGTACTACGGTAACTTAGTTCTCCTCATCATATGCTTAACAATTATGTGTATGATATCCTTGTGTATATATATACCTGAAAGAAATCCCAAACATTTTGGACCAAACACAAAGTAAATTTTCCAAGGCTCTAACTTCTGTAATCTCATATACTTTTTGGAATGTACTTTAATAGTGGTTGTCGGTGTGTTTAACAATGGATCATGATGTATTGATGAAAGTTTTCAACTTGGCCTTGTTGATATGCAAGCAAGAGAAAAGGGGACCTGCTCTACCGATTGTTGGAGATGTACTGCAAAGACTAACAGCTATGCAAAGGACAAGCTTTGATAATGTTTCCAGTGAGAAACGTCTTATGTTTAATGAAGTAGATCGCCTGCAAACTTTCAATTCTTGGCCACATATGAACTACAAGTAAGCCTATTAAATTTTCCAAACTATTGTCTTTGAGTTGCCACTTTCTTGTATAATAAAAGGATTATTATCTCATATTTAATTTTTTAATTTTTTGCTGTTTCTTTCATTGCAGATGGGCCCTACCTGGACCAATGGCTGAAGCTGGATTTTATCACCCTGTAAGGAAATTTTGTTATTTTATTCATTAATAATATGCAAGTCCAATCCAAGGCTACAAATAAATTATTTTATCGGTCAAAAAGCTTTTATGTCAGTCATTCAACCTACCAGTCAGACATTGTCAAATGACCAATGCTTATGCAGCTCTGAGATACGGATGATAATGAGTTATTTTTTAAAGAAATCTTTTCACTTTGAAAAATTTAGCATTCTGCCAAAACTGCTGAAGACCGTGCCATGTGCTTTACATGCAGTGTTTGTCTTGTCTCTTGGGAATCTACTGATCAGCCTTGGTAAGTAACTCTACGAAAACCAAAACTACTGTTAGTACTAAAATTACTGAAGATGATGCTTAGGACTTTAAAGAATTTGATGTATATATTTTTCCTATCCATTGTAAGAGGAGAAAAAATTCTTTGTTCTGATTTGGTCGTTATCACCTTTAGAATTTTATTGTATTTTTCAATGAATTTCAATCTTCTTAATTTAAAATTTTTCATCTTGGTGTTGATATTTGACAGGTCAGAACACAAACGTCATTCCAAAAATTGTCCATTCATAACTGGAGAGTATACTGAGAATGTCCCTTTGCAAGTTTATTCATCATCTGTAGCAGCACAAGAATTACAAAGGCCAAACGACAAGGTAAAATTTTTCTTTCTTCTGGAATACTGAGAAACAATTATTTTCAAAATTCAGTTCTTTTATACTGAAGCTAAATTTCAATATTGTCTTTGAAGTTCTGCATCATAAATGTCGTCATTCCTATACTTGATAATAATGTCACATCATAGCATGTTCTTTGATTGAAGCAATCCCCTGGAAATATATAGAAAATCTTATTTCTTGCTTGTATTATATTTTAGATTGTCTGCATGAGTTCCAGTTGTAATAATCTGATAGCCACAGGAACAGAAGAAGGATATATTGTTATTTGGAATATTTTTCCAACATTAAAGGTACCATGTAGTGAATGATGATTTCTCTGTTTTTTTGTAAATCTGATTTGAATGAAATGATGGAAATTTGAAAAGAATTATAGATGAGGGTTATCCTTGTTTTGTACTATATATATGTATACAGTATGTATGAAGTATGTAACAGTTATAAGCACGTTAATGAAGGGGCAAATGCTTTTTTATGATATTTTGTTTAATAAAGTGATCAAATTGTGTTATTTGAATTATTATTATAGATTCATTCTGAATACCAGATCTCAGTGTCAGCTATGAAAGAAAGCAAAAAGAAGTCAAAATCGGGTAAGGCAAAGAAAACTACTGCTACTGCCACCAGTACGGAGAAATTTCAAGAAGCAGACATTGTTCAAAATATTGAAGATATGAAAACGGAAAGGGAAATCATAGACAGCATTGTGATGGATGGAGTAGATGGAGAAATGTCTGTTACAAATATTGAAGGACAAGGAGAAGTTACTGATGTGCTTTTTGAAGGTGAGAGTTACTGTGTCATTCCTGATCCTTTAAAAGAACAGCAATTGGGAATCAAGTCTCAACTCCATAAGAAAACTGTTCCAGAGAAGCCACACATATTCTCTATGGAAGATTCCATGTTGAAGTCAGAGGATGAGGGCTCACCATCAACCATTGATCCTACGCCAGAAGAGGGCCTGCCAAAGGGGAGATTAGAACGGAAATGCAAAATTACCAGCGTTACTATTATATATGACGAAAAAGAGGGAAATACATTTGTTGTTGCTGGTGTCAAAATCAAATCGAAGAAAATCAGGAAGAAGAAAGTGAAGGTGAAAAATAAATTATCACTCTTGGTCTATAAGGTAGCTGGAAAGGTTAAAGTTAAGGGTGAACCAGCAGAGAACTCTAATGGAACTTTTGGAAATGTTTATATGGGTGGCTCCTTCATGCCGATGCAGATGAATCCTGGATACGATTTTGCTATGGGATCTGATGGTGACCTAACACCACCTTACGAACCTGTAGATCCTAGCCAGCTATCTGTTATAGACGAGTACTTACTTGCTGCTCAAAAGAACCCATCTGCAAATGGTGGGACTCAGAATATATCACTCATGAATGAAGTCAAGTCTGGTTTTGATCAAGAGGAGATAGTCAAGGTTGACGATATTAAAACGGTTTATGAAGATTGTGTTTTTCATAAGTTTGACATTGATAGAGCATTTTATGATATCTCAATGGTGATATCAGAATTACTAGTCGTTGATAATTACTTGATTGTTCTCCTCAAGCAAGGGAAAAAGAAAATTGTTGATCAGCCAAGTAATGCAAAGAATGTCTTGATGGTGTTCTCCATACTATCGAATAAGAAGCAAATTACTGAAATTAAATTGATGAATAGCCACACCATCTTTGGGACTTTCATTCAGGATGCACTAGAAGTGTCTCGCAGTAACCTCCCCTCATCTCTCCTAGCCAATTTGAATGCACTTGAACAGTTTGAAAACATGGACCAAGGGGAAGAACACGTCAGATCAAAGTCGTTACTTTTAATTGCATTAGGGGACAATTCCATGTCGTTTATGACCATCCCTAATCTTGCAGAGAAGAAATTCTTGACACTTTTAGACAGTGATAGGACTATTCACAAGATTGCCTACTGTGGTCCGTTATCCTCCGTGGCTATTTGTGATGACAAAGGGTTCTTTCATATTCAACCATGCGCTAATGGATCAAAAGCCGCTGCGTCAAAAGACTCGATGGAGAAATACAGTAAGAAATTTTATCATCAGATATTAAACGATTTGGCATATTTTTATTTTCACTTCAACAGTATTTTAGAAGACTAAACAATATGACAACGAAAATTTGGGACACCTTGGATGTGTCAACAATTTGTCATGGTACAAGTAAGCCATAACAACCTAGAACAAGTCGGAACAAGCTGGAACAATCTGGAACAACTTGGAACAAGTCAAGAACAACGCAGTGCATGGTTGTCCTACACTTTATGATTGTCCATTAGTGTTTATGTATAACTAAATGTGTCCAATAGTGTATTAGAGTATCCAATCATTCAATGTAGGACAATAATATACTATTGGTCAAACTATTGGAAAACCTTACACTAATTGCCACTTATACACTAATTGCCACTTATACACTAATGGACACTTTTACACTAATGGACACATTTACACTAATTGATCCTTATACAGTGTGGGGCAATAATACACTATTGGACATATCCATTCACTAGGTTGTTCTTGGCCTGTTCCAGGTTGTTTGGGCTTGTATGAAGTCCTAGTAAGTTTTCTTAGTCATACTATAATATGTTGTTATTATGTTTTATAGAGGGTCAGTACCCTGAAAGATTTAGCAAAGAAGAACTTGAACAGCTGGTTGAAATAATACAATTTGAGACAGTAACACAAGGCTGCTATCTTTTCTATCCAATAAATTGGTACTTTTCGAGGGGCAATCCAATGAAAACAATGAAGACCTCTCCTGTGCTAAAAAACACGTTTCATATGTCACCTATGGAAACAGACAAGAGGTTATTGAAACAAACAGCTGAGTAAGTTTTAGAAGTATTGTATATATATGTCTGTTCAATATTCTTGAAAGTTTGTCAATCATTCTTCCTTGAAAGTTTGATCAATCGATGATGTGTTCCGAGGTACATTTTGAAATCAAACTTCTGGACTTTCGGTCAAAATTGGGGAAAATTACTACCCCCGAAAATTAAAATCAATATTTTTACTCTTTTTAAGTGCCCCATAAATTGCCACTTTTTACCCAACCACCTCGGGCCTTATTATGTTTATTAATTTCGGAGGACCATGATCTGTTTTCAGGTTACTCTTGTGACATTTCTTGAGAATCCCATTTATAAAAAGCTATTATTTTGTCTGCGCGCAAACTAATAGGCACTCCTAATTTATTAGGCACCTAAGAGTAACTTAAATTATATATAGTTGAGATTCGATATACAATTGATATTTTTCTTCTTCTTTTCTAGAACTAGCAACAAGACCGATTTCTTTTTTCATATGTTTGTTATGGTTAAGACTCTTGTTGGTTACTTTGACATACTGGTCAATCTAAAATCCTCATTAAAACCCGGAGAAGACTTTGAATGTTCCGTTTATATTGACGAAGCAAACTGCCAAGAAAAGCACCCCTCATATTGTACAACATCAAAAGTTGACAAGACCAAAAACATATACGGACCAGTTCTGTTCTCCACTGTTATGAATGAGGCACGATCATCAGGGCAATTTACAGTGATTACACCAGATCTGATCAAAGAACGAAGCATATCTATGATTGTTCAACTGCATCCTGTAAAAAACTCAACGTCTGCTGAGACACAAACGAACCTTCAATTACCTGTTACAATAGCGGACCTCTACATAGGAGTTCATCAATTCAAAAGTGTGCCCTCGGTTGCGTCTGACTATCTTTTTGATGGTTTCCAGAGTGTTTTAGCCAGTGAGGAGTCCATTCACCGCTCTCTTGTTGTACAACTTTTGGATTTGATAGAAAATAATGGAGACATGAAAGAAGGGGGAGAAATCAAGTCAATCGTCAACATCTTGCTTTGGATCGTTAGTATACACCATCATTCAGTAGACAAAGACAGGTGAGCTGAAAGACTATGTCCTTTGAATTTAGGTCCACACTTTGGTATTTGCTGACCCAAAGCCGAGAGGGTTAGATCTGATGGGCCACAAGCTATATAGCTGACCTCAGATAGAGATTGGTCTTTGTGTTTGCCAATCCTAATTTCCCAGGACGACAATGTCACCTTAAGTCACTGCCTGCCGTAGATTGAGTCGTCCTTAGTACGTTTCTTAATTTCAAACAACTGTATTTTGGCATGCAAGTCGTTGCTTTTTTATATCTATTTTTCGATGTTGAACATAATTTTCTTGATATTTAGATTATCCCTTGTTTGTGTCATTGTGGAGAAGCTTCCTGAATTCATCAGAGCGTTGCTTTTTTACGGAGACAGATCATGTTGCCGTAGTTGTTGTTTACTTCTAACTGCAATGGGAAGGTGAAGCTCTTTTTTACTTTAATATTCAACGTTCAGTAAAAATGCATGAAAAATGATCAAGTCAAGTTTTCTTGTACATACTGTATTAAAATAAATAAAATATGTATTATAATTACTGTATGTTCTTTATTTTATTTCTTCTTAGTTGAAAATACTGCTGAAATCTTCTTTTAATTGACATATGGTTTTTTCATACTAGGCAAACCTCAAACAAGGAATTTATATCAAAGACACTGGAAGAACTGTGGGGCATGATGCCTATTATACACAATGCTCGTTCCTCAGCCGCCATCCATTGGATGTTTGTCCTACTCCTAGATTTCCTAGGTTTAGATAACGCAGATGAGAAAGCGATTCAAAAGTTTACCAAAGTTTTATTGGAGGCTGGCAACTCTTATGGGAATGGATTGACCGAGATTCAGAAAGTTCTCGATGCAAAGTAAGTAAAAAACTTGATGGATTTTGTTCATTTTGTTCTTTTTGATTGATTTGCAAGAAATATGACATATTGATATGCGGTAGCCTAGGGTATTCAAATTGGGCAAATCCCCCAGACCATCAGATTGGTAGCTTTGGAGCGATTTATAGATTTGGTTTCAAAATTATGGTTTGATATTTGGCAATTTCATTTTACAATTAGATATGGCTGGTCTGAAATGGTGTTTCAACCAGTTCTGGTGGATCCATTAAATCTCAAGGTGAAATCTGGAAACACTGTGAAAACCTTGACAAGTCACACATTAGAAACCGTTCAAATATCAACCGACCACCTTCCAGGTACTGCATTTTTTCTTCAAATGACAATTTGTATCGTGATGTGTGTGGGAGTAATCCTTTTTATATATTAAAATCCATATACCTAAGGTGTTTATATTTGTTTCTGATGTGTAATAAAATAATACACAAGCTCTCTCTCTGATATTCGTTGAAAACAGGATTTTATAATGTCTAATTGATCTGTTCCCAGGAATCCTTGAAGTAATGCCGCTACAGTTTGGATGCCTTTCTGTGAGTGAAGGTTCTAAGGTTGATCAAATCAAGTCAAAGACAGGGAAGAGTAAAACCAGCAAAACAGATCACAGCACAGACCATGTAAACAATCCGTTTATGCAGGTAGGATTAAGTCGGGAATACATTCTTTCTCCGCTTCACCTTTCAAGCAAGTTGCCGCTTTCGTGGTCTGTAGGCCAACCTTTACTTTTCTCCTTCACAAGTTATTTGGGTAACCCGGTTACTAATATCAAAATCTATCAAAATGGCGTATGTTCTGATCGTCTCGAATATTTATTTGTTTAAAAAATTCTTGCATGCGTTTTTTATAAATATCCTTTAATTTTTTGGAAAAAAGCAAAGGCTATGCCTACAATACAACTATGCAGAAAAATCTCTGTCCTAAATAAAATTTTCAGGAAAATTTAATTTATTTCGACGGTATGGTAATAATTATAATTATTTCCAAATTGAACCCCACCTGCTCTGTAAAATCTTAGGTTTTTTTTCTTTCAAATTGACGGTTTAAAAAATACATCGTCTGAAAAGGCATGAATTTATTTTTATATTTCTGAATATAATCTGCAAGGAAAACGAAATATGTCTGATCCATTCGAAATAAATATTTCTTCTCTTTAGCCCAATTTATTGCCACCACCTAACTTAAGCAGTATGGCAGCTGCTAAAGCCAATGTAGACATCAAGGAAAAAGCAAAGCAAATGGACCTGCTAGATTTTCTGAGTTACATGCCAGGCTATTCAGTTGGTGTTGGTCCACAGCCTGGTCCATCCAAGTTTGATGGATACGATACTGGGGGCAGTAAATCGTCACGTAGTGATTTTGATGGCATGACCGATGACTCAGTGGTAAGTAAATAAAAACAATTTTGCTACCATGGTTTTGAATGTATTTCAAAAAAATCATAAAATTTGTGTTTCTGAGAAATTTTCAATTTTTTTATTTTGAATTATTTATGATGTCTATAAATATATCTATAAAAAACGGTGTCTAAAACGGATATTTTTGGTGTCACTGTTCCGATAGACCATCTACTACCCATATTCAGTCAAATGAAGTTGATACATTGAGTGCTTTTTTTAAATCACTTAATATTTAGATAACCAGTACAGAATTATTATATAGGTTAAGCATTTTTTTTGTTCCCTATAGTCAGATTGGATCGATATGTCGTATAAAACCTAGATAATTTATATCTTAGTTAAGAAATTAACGAGACGCATCGGTTCTTTGGGATTGCCCTACAATTTGATATACCATTTTCATTGGTCATTTGTTTTTTTAGATTCCTTCTCCTCACTGTTTATTTGTTGAAAAGATGCATATTTATTCGGTTCATTACGCTATCTTGGACTTCAAGACACAAGTCTATTTGACTGACCTCGTCCTCCCACCGTGCAAAGCCTTGGCCAATGTCACTATTACAGCTTGGAATTGGGGCGAAACTGCAGACGATGGAGTGATTCTCGCCTCTACGGAGGATATCAATAAAAATGCATTGGTCATTTCAAACTTGGTTTCACCAGTAAAACTGAGGTTCTTGAAGGTTAGTTTTCTATAAAAAAAACACACATTAATTTTAGCACTATTGATTGGCCTATTAATTCCTACAAGAGCTTCTACTTTTATCAGAGAAGATTTCGTAAGATTTCATAATTTTGTATTTTTCAAATAATATTTTACGATTTTTGATAGCGACTGTTGAGAAAAGTGATTCGATTGAAAATCACAGTAATATTAAATCAAATCAAAATCAAAATGCTTCTTTTAATTTTTTGTATTAAATTTCTTGCCTCCATAAATATTTTTAACTACACAGTAATATTCTATTTCAATGACAGAAGAATTCCCAAAGACTTGTTGTCCTTTATGTTACACTCCAATTGGGGGTTAATGTTTGCATTCCGTTTGCCTTTAGGTTCTGGTTGTTGGTGGAGATTCTTGCAGTGTTGTCATTCCCTTGGGGCAATATTACGGTTACCACAGTAACGAAGCCCCCAGTAACCGTGAAAATATGCAGAAACATTACAGTGATCTATTTTGTAGATTTGCTTTGGCAGTTGAGCGTATCAAGCCCCAATCGAACAGAGTCCAGCTGACAACGCTGAAATCAAACATGAACAAGACCAATGTGAATCTTGTCCTTGGCAACACGAAGAAGGACTATGCCTTGTGTTCGCATCTACAGTTGTGCCTGAACTTCCTCAGTAATCACTTATGGTCTGGAGGAAGCAATCCTTTAGAGAAAAGAGACTTGAAGGGGAAATTAGCTCCAGTCACCGAAAACACATTCAGTTCGCAACAGCTGTTGCTCTCGTGTACGCTGAAATCAGTTCTTTTCTATTTGGCATCCACTCCAGAAAGGGCGACTGAGGATGCAACCAGCGGCCAGAAACACGAACCCCTGACCAAAGACGAATTTCTATCGTTGTTTCTTCAAATTTGTATATACGGTGTGAGTAGCATTCATGAAACGGCGACGTCAGTTCTCTTTAAGTTGTGTAGCAATTGCTCGTGGTGGGAGGATGGTCTCATCGATGTTTACCAACAATGTTTTGGCTACAGTCCTGCTGTGCCTCTTCCCAAGAGAAGGTAAGTTTATGCAGGGCTATTCTATATTTACAGGCAGATTTTTTTTGCAGACGCAGACGGAATTTTCTAGGCTGTTACTGCGCAATAAATTTTACATTAAAATAAATTAAAAATCTGTTCTTGTTTTCTCCCGTAGGCTGTTCCATACGTTAATGAAGCTGATGAAACACAGTAAAGGGTTGAATGTAATCGTTGAAAAATTATTGCACCAATTGAAACATCAACTGAGACTTTCAACACCACCCACAACAACTACCAGTACTTTCCCGAGTAGTCTAGACTGGTTGCTCTTCGCGTTGAATCATCTACTGGACAATAAAGGTAGGGTAGTTGTTTTTTGTTGATACAACCTCGTACATCCAAATATCAGAAACTTGTGTACGAGGTTGTTGCTGATAAATACAGGATTTTGTGCATTTTGAAACATTTTGATAGTATTCTTTTTCTGAGACGATCTGTATGAAGGATGCAAAGCATTTTATATTCACAGGAAATCCCAAGAGCAATCTCCATGGCAATATTTTTGAGAATGAAAAGATTTTTGCGCGAACTTAAATAAGGTGACAAGAAAATATAAATGCTTGAAAGGTTAAAACAAATAGATGCGCTGAAAGTGAAAGGAGCCATAAAACTAGAATTATGCCAAGTGAGGGATATGAATTATTTGTCCTTCTTTGATTCTTAGAAATTTCAATGTGGGATTTCTTTAATCCCTGGGAGTTTTCTCCTGAACAACCGTCAGCGTCGTCAATCCCGTCATCAGCAACGATGACACCTGATTCGGCACCTACAATAATGCCCAATATTAAAACTTTTAACGGAATGAAACAGTTCATAGGGGAGACTTTAAACAAGCAAGCGACGATGCAATTCTCTCAAACTGTGAGTTTATCACCGAAATCTCCAACAGAAGACAAACCTCAACAAGTATGTTTCTTATTATTATTGTGTTGTTGTTGTTTTTGTATCATTTCAATTCTATTTTACCAAAAAAGCAACAACAATAAAACACTCTTTATAGTTTCATTTTTTTTCATATGTAAAATTTGTTCCCAACAGTTTTCTTTACCATTTCATGAACTATGTTCTTAGGACTTTTCACCAGAAGAAATTACAGAGGCCCCTGATTCACCAAGTGCTGAGGCAGCAAACAACAATGCTAATTTATCAGAAGATACACCAAGGGAAATCACCGGAGATGTCTTTTTATCCAAGACAACCTGCATACCAGTGTTGCAGACCTTGATAGACTTCATTCTTTCCAAACTGGAGTTTGGGAATCAAGATCAACTTATTCTATGCTGCAAGGTACCATAACCACCTACAATCACTCATTTTATAAAAGAATGTGCTTGACCTGTGCTCGTTTCTCCATTAATTTTATTTTGATTTATGATCAGACCTTACCGTTCTGATTCAAATTTTAATTCAAAGTTTTCGAGGAAAAAAGTGAATGGTAAAAGGAGGTTTTTGGATAAATTATCTCATTATTTCAATCTTTCCCATGAAAGTACTTTACTTATCTAAACTACATCTATTTTGTTGAAATTAACGAGTATAAGAACGAGTTTCAGAAAAGATCTATTGATACTGTCATTACTGTTCTTAATTGTTTGTTTCTTTCCTCTACTAGGTTTGCTCTTTGGTCTTGATGCGATGCCAAGGTCTAATCCACATGGAAGAATTCATGACCAGCAAGTCTTTGAAAACTCTCCTGCAGTTCTGTTTGAAAGACCAAATTAAGAAAAAATGGATATCTTTTGCTTTGAATATACTTTTGAAGAGTGTCATTATACAAAAAGATTTGATTTTGAAGGAGATTGGATTTCTGAAGGATCCTAAAAAGGCGAAGAGCTTGGGAAAGGACACTGGTTTGTGCGTCATGTTTGAAAACCGGGAGGCCAGTAAGGCAGGAAAGACTATCACCGACCAAATGGCCAAACTGGAGCAGCTGAAAATGTTGAAAGAAAAGGCCATGCACAAGAACTTCTTCGAGGCAACTGAAGGGAAGTATGGTGGCGGAAGTGCTGATAGACTCAAAGAAATTGCTGTATCTGATCGTGAACAAGATCTTAGTATGGCTCCAGTGCAGTGCAATGTCGTGCATCCCCAGCTAAACCACTTCAACAAGATTTTAGAATCAAATGTGACGGTTCTTGAGAGCAAGCTATGGCAACAGAGGAACACGAATCTTTCAGGCAGTTCCAAACCACCGCAAAAACTTTGGATTCCGAACTGCAGGCAGTTTGGTAACGAGGTCAATTCCATGAAAACGGCTTCTATGCTGTATTTGTTTACTGTTGTCGGTGAAACTTTGAAGGAACAAGGATACGAAGTGTCTATTCCGTGTGTGGAAGAAATTCTGTTCCTCCTTGATTTGCTGCAGAAAGCAGGCGTCGAACTGGGTGCGGAGTCAAGTACAGCACTGTGCAACCACATTTTAGAACTGGTCCTAAAGGTCGGCAACTCAATGAACCCATGTTTAAAATCCGCCATCAACAAGATGGTGGAGATCCTGCTTGAGTTTCCCTTGGTGGCACCCTACTTTTCATACCAACTGCTGCAGATGCAGAACCGCCCCGTTGAACAACCGTCGGCACCACCCGTTCCATGGATGAGCAGCAACAAGTTCGTGGAGCTGAACTTGATGTCCTTAAGGAGATTAGTTGGAATGAGTGTACTGGAAGACGACAACAGGGTCATGTTAAAGGAGTTGATGGTCAACACCATGTTTTCAGAGTAAGTACCAAGAATAGACATAGATAAATTGTTAATAAATTGTTTACCTTTTACATGTTGACTGATGATGACTGATGAACGTCAGTCGCAACGTCTCGTTTTATTTTAAACAATATTTATAACATGAATAAAAAGCTTCTGAGTTATTTATTCATAAATTGCTTAGTAACTCGTTTTCAGAGTAAAGCTTCCTGAACATTTTTAACAGTCAGCATAGATTTAAAGTTTTCACTTAATTTGCTTGTATGGCGGATTTAATATGCTGCATCCATAAATTCTTAAGTGACACTATGGAATGATAGGAACTTCTATTTACTGATGGTGGAGTAACATATCTTTTTTTGACAGATTTACAGAAACTAGCGCACTGCTTGAAATCTTCAAGCAGATAATACAGAAGGGCGTCTTTCTCCAATGGGGCGATGGGCGTGAAGTCGAGATCACCCAACAACTTGCATGCAAGTTGTCCGAACACATTGAGTTGTTCACGAGGGAATCCGTCACCCTCCTCTACAACGCCTACGACAGAAACGATAGCAAGAGGACTGTGTATTTACTACACGACGGGAAGTGCAGGTTGACTGGCAAGGCGCACATGATACTGGAAGATTTAAACATCTGTTTGTCCATGGTTAATGTCTTGCACGTTATCTTTACCTCTAAAATTTTACAAAGCAATATGGATGACCCGTAAGTACCATAAGCTACATCCAATACTTTCAAACTATTAACATGAAACTTGAAGTGTCTGATAATGATAGTTGTAATGTTCAAGGATGCTTTATTTAAATTTAACTGCTTACCGGACAAAATCTCGTCGCTTTTTATCCAGCGATTTAAAACGCTGTTAGGGCCTAGATTAGAGCCTGCCTTTAGTCCGACAAAGTTTTGCCCAGCCAGGTGAGAAACGGGTGGCCCCCAATGAGAAGAACCTTACCGTCTAAAGGTGCCACGGTTATTCTGGGCTAGCCACCTAAAACGATCATTATTATTGTTATTATTATTATTATTATTATTTATTTTTTTTAAACAGTCTCCCATGTTTTTACTTTTTAGATGTATCAAGAAAGTCTTTGCAAACATTGTACGTACTTTGGTTTTAAGCCATAAGCTGACCGGTCCCCTTAAAATGCCGGAAGTCACTCATGACACCATCAACATGCCAGAAGAAATGTTCTACTTTCAAATATCAGCTAAGCTACATCCATTCTCTTCGTCGCTCCTGTACACCCTCATCGAGGCAGCACAGACTGATTTTGTTCCGATAGTTGTAGATTCGGTCATCAGTGTGATGGGCGAAATACTGCACGGCGAATCGAAGGATTTGCAATTCGTCGGCATTAAATTGCTACTTAAATTGATGTTAACACAGAACTGTGAAGCATGGGTTCAATTTGAAAATAAAGGTACATTTGTTTTACGAAGTTTGCCCTGGTACATACATATAAAAAGAATAGTATTGTCAGAAGTCAAGCTCAAAAACTCTTTAACATTTTTCAAAGTAAGATTGATGATCCTTTTGAAGGTTGTTATGCGCAACTTTGTAATTTCTGCGCAACTTTGTAATTATTTTGCGCAACTTTATAATTATTCTGCGCAAATTTGTAATTTTGGAGCTGCGCATCATTCTTTGTAATTCACTTTTGCGCAACTTTGTAATTAGGAAAGCTTTGCTCCCTTATTATCCAGTCAAGATTTTTTCGCAACTTTAACGAGCTAAATTTTTTTCTTTCATAATATTTTATTGTGATAATCAAATTCAGTGTTGAGAGGTCGTAATAATTTATTTTTCTTTATAAGCACTATATTTATAATAAGCACCTTTTAAGGTCATTGTTTTGAACTTGCCTTGATACTTAATCATGCAAATCAACTATACAGGGTTAAGAAGAGGTCATCTTTTGTTTCGTTAAAAGCACTTTATTTATAAGAACCTCCTTTCTGTCTTTCTAGTTGATGTTGATCATTTATAACATAACTAAAGTTATCAATGAAGAATTCTTAATACTTTTTTATATCGTGAACACTTTATTCATTTACATCTTTTCACTTTTCAAGATTAGCAATGAATCTTTTTTTTAAAACGCCTTTACCTTTACCCCTTACCACGCCTTAGGTTCTCGTTTTCGACCGTCTAGGGATAATTCCTCTTTCAACCGCCAGTATTTAACAGTTTTTTAGATCTCTCGTCGTTACAAATGATTTCATACTCATCCTTCCTCATTGCATGTACACAAGCAAATAGAGCATACACAAACGACACATAGAAAGAATAATTCGTAACGTTTTTCCTGATCTAAACACTCACTGTAAAAAACTTTTCCATCATTATACTCATTATTAAAGCTATATATAAAGGCAAACATACACCTGCCCCTGACAAGTTACTCACTAGCAGCATAGTCCGTTGCCAATACTTTACTTAGAAGTGTTAAAACAAAGAGGTCAAATGGGAACACTAATTTTTATTTAACAGAATAACGCGTGAAACGTTCAATTTTTTTTTTCTCCTTCCACTTAAGCCATATAGAATATATCCTCTTCTAAATCATTGCAGTAAGAGAAAACGTTATTCACCAGTAATTCATTACAGTATCAATGAAATACTACATTCTGCTAAGTACCCAATAACAAATTCGCCTGGAGGCAAAACTGCAAAAAACATACTAAGTTCTTGTGGTGGCGTTTTCATGATTATAGTGCTTTTGAGCTTCGCCATTAACTTGTAAATATTTTTATTTCGAT
>JAYRBV010051007.1:0-17917 GCA_036023255.1 Mitrocomella polydiademata
GTAAAATATCCATATAAGTAAGATATGTCTTCTGTTTTAATGTAACATTTTATCAGAAAAAGAAAGTTGAGTTTGTTTGATATGTAGAAAGCAACCTTGTAGTAGTTTTCTATTCAGAGAAGATTCAACAACAGTGCGAATCATAAAACTTAAAACCTCACATAGGGAATTCATAAGAAGAGAATTTTTTTTATTACCCTGCAAAGAACTGCAAAAAAATCTGAAACTTGGCCGTCCACGAAAATATCTCCCCGCGAAATGAATTTTTGTCTTCGTTTTCCTAAAAATGGTATCAAATTACGCATTTTTGGTTGAAAGACTCCTCAATCCGCGAAATTTAATCCACGTAAGGTTAATAAGCATAAAATATCTGACGACATTGATGACAAACCTGAAGACATAGATTACATTGCCATGACACTTGACGACACTGATGACATAAAATTCCAGTAGGCCCTGCGTGTGCGTGGAGTGTGTCTCGTAGACGGGGTGTCAACTAAAATGATTAGCTGGGCATTGGGTGGAATTAAAATGGCGTAAAATATCGGACGACAGTAAGTAGGGGTATTTCGCCAAAAATCTGAAACTTGGCCGTCCACGAAAATATCTCCCCGCGAAATGAATTTTTGTCTTCGTTTTCCTAAAAATGGTATCAAATTACGCATTTTTGGTTGAAAGACTCCTCAATCCGCGAAATTTAATCCACGTAAGGTTAATAAGCATAAAATATCTGACGACATTGATGACAAACCTGAAGACATAGAATACATTGCCATGACACTTGATGACACTGATGATATAAAATTCCAGTAGGCCCTGTGTGTGTCTTGGGTGTGGGGTGTGTCTCGTAGATGGGGTGTCAACTAAAATGATTAGCTGGGCATTGGGTGGAATTAAAGTGGCCGAGCATGGATTTACATTGTCCCTCCTTCGGGGTGCTGATGTTCTTAAATCACCATATCACCCTAATGTTAATCTAACAAGCGACACATTATTTAATACGCACTTGGCGTGACGTACGTTTTTTACAAGGACTTCATGCCGTAACTTTATATTTGACGTTGTTTAAGTATCCGACTATTTCAGGACTTCATACATTGCAAGCTTGCCGCTTGGGGGATCCGATTGACAGCTTGTAACAGGCCACTAAGTTTCAAATCAGAATGTATCCAGGCTATATATTTTAGTAAAGTCTATATACACCAATCCGGGGTTTCTGAACCGCGGAAGAATGGGTACTAGCTTGGAATGGATGAAAAACAAAAACAAACACTTTTTTTAAGAACAAAGTAAATTTTAAGCCTCGAATTCAACAAAAGAATATTAACAAATTAATAAAAATTCTTAAATGAACAAGACAAGTTCTACAGTTAGCTTAGTTTTGACAATACTCATTTCTGCACAGACTAAAGATATCATCTTTGTTTACGATATTTGCCATGGCAAGTTAGCGTCCAATCTCCAAAAAACGCGTAATCATGATGGCGGAGAGCAACCCCGGATTGGTGTGTTATAATGGTGCCAGAGCATGAAAATCATCAGCTTAACAATCACGGCAGGGTACTTTGTCGTTTGTAGCGGTAGGGGTTGATTGTCCCCCCGCGTTCATAACGTTTTATATGAATAAGATTTAAAGCTGGAAGTTTGTACACACATAGATATTTATTTGATAAACAAAATGGTGCAAAAAAATAAAAAATGACAGCTATTTTTTGCCGACGATATCAAAATAAGATCCAAAGATTTCTACAAAAAATTTTAAAGTTCTGTTTTGATTCTCTGAAAGGAAATACTTTAATTATACGCCCCCCACCCCTACCGAGAATGGGGTTAAGTATCGAAATAACCTAATAACATGCGGAAATATATCCAACTGTCGTAGAATCAACTTCATGGGTGAAAGAAGAGGAAACTTGATTCGAATTCAGGTCTTTTCAAAACATACTTACATTGAGGGTGTACGTATAATAAATAAAATTGTTCAATTAAATAATTAGTTGCTGATTTCAAAAATAAAAATAAAATCAACATGAATCCATGAGAAATAAAAAAAGAGATAAAATATATAAAAACATAGGGGAATTGCATTAAATGTGAAAAGTGATAAAATTTGAACGATATGTGATATTCAATCATAATGATACGTAACATTCCTGTGACTTCATAAAGACCGCAAATGGAACATTCCATGGGTGCCTCTAGTATCCCAGTGGTAGCCCCCGTGAAAAATTGTTCAAAAGTCTTGTTTTTGAACTCAAATGGAAAAAAGTACCACCCCGATCATATCAGGTTAGTAAAAAGCAGACTATGGATTTTGACATCCCCACTGTTAAAAATGAAAGTTTATGCAGGAGTAGGTTTTGAGTTGTTGTGGTACTGAGACAAGAGATAATTATGTCATGTTGAATTGTCATGGAATGTGATAAGAAAACAAAAACAAAAACAAAAAACATAGTTTCAAATTTCCGAGTAAGCACTCTTCAAGTATTTATCTAGTCTATCTGACAAACCGTTTTGGGCTGTTTTGCCCTACTCTAGGTCTATCGGCTTTCGTTAAGATCCGAGTAGTCAAAAAGTTATACTGAATACTGCACATGCGCACTTCTTCTGACTACTCTTATATAAACGAATGCCGATAGACCAAACGTAGGGCAAAAAGCCCGAAACGGTTTATCCGATAGACTAGTATTTATCGTTTAAACCAGCAAAACGACAAAAACTTAAGTGACCTATTAAAAGAAAGAATTCCTAAAAAAAACTAAAAAAATTGATATATTCAGCACACCTAAAATTATTATTGTACAATTTGAAGTATCCTTGCGTTGGTGCGAAAAAGTACATTGAAAACTCCACTCGGTTAAATTTGGTTACGAAGTGATGATTAGTTGAAAAAATGTTTTCCGAGCATTATATAATCATCAGAAGCAAGTTAGGTATTTACAATCATGTCATGTTAAAAACCAGGTCAAAGTTCACACAAATTGCATATATATGAATATCATTCATAAAACTGAATCTAATCACAAGAACTGATTTGGGGGCTTCTAGAGTCTTTAGGGTATCCACTATGGAACATTTCGCTCAATTTTCGGTCCATGTTTTGCTTTGACAAGGATGTCTCGGATCTGAAATCATACAGTATGCCATTTCATTCAAATTTTCCACTTCCACTTTAGATTAGAACGGCAGACAACACAACCTGGACAACTATTTCCGCGATCAATGAAGTTTAGTTGATAACTTGGATCAAATCCGAACAACAATTTCAATGATTAATGTTTACTTGACGACTTGGATCGAATGCTTCTGATCAGGCTTTTCTTTTCCTTTTTCTCGAGTTTCTGCGAAGGTCTCTCCTCTACACTTTTCTTTTTGAGCCGAGTAGATCCTTTTCTGGTTTGGACACGCTCGAAGTTACCGAGAGCGGCAAATATCTTTTTATTTGCTGAACGACGGGCGTTGTAATTTCCTTTACGCAGTTCGCTCAGGTGGTTGTTGTACCCGTCCGTTATCCACTGGAAAATAAGGAGGAGGGAGATACAGGTAATTGTAAATAAACAAAAAAACAATGGCAAAACGATCAGGAAAACACGAATGTTTTGGCTTTTTGACTTAAAAATGTCTCCGGCGGACAAGGGTCATGTCTACAAAATATTGTACAAGAACTCTCCCCGTGAAATCCCCGAAATTTTTCCACAAAGAATCATTTTTTCCTTACTTTTTACTCTGAGATTTACGTTTAATAGAGTGGAAAAGACAGACCTTTCTTAGCAACACATTCAAAGTTTTACATTAAAGGAAAGGCCCATTAAAAATTTAAGAACAAACCCCCTTCCTTTTAACTTATTTTTTGTGAATACCTTAAAGGTATTAAATTTCGCGGGGGTTAAATTTTTTTTTGCAAATTTTACCCAAAATTGTGATATTAAAAGTTCTATCTAACAGTCTGAGAATTGATAGTCCCAACGAAATATAGTCCCTTTAACCCTATTCAACCCGGGCTTTTTGGGCCTTTGATAGGGTAATGCTAGAGACATGAAATTTGGCACATAGTATCTGCGTTATAAACGTAGTTCAATGACGTAATATTTTTTTGCTGACGTCATCAGAATTTTGATGACGTCATCATAAAGGTAAATTTCAGCTAAAATATCTGTATTTTTAAAATTCCAATAACCTTTGATTGAAATAAGATAATTTACTTCTGTTTTGATATTTTGAAAGGTAATAGGTTACTCTTTTACATAGTTTCCGGTTTTTTAATAATAATGAGGCTTTCGCACCTAAATGGCGCGCCAAAAAAGCAAAGATTTAAAGAAATGACGTTACGTCATAAATAATGTCGTCATCAAGTTTTGAAAAAATATATTTTCTAAAACCTTTCAACAATACTTACAAGTGGTAAAAGTATGAAAACAATGCTATTGGTGGTTCAAAAGTTATTATTACAACTTGAATTTTTAGTTTTTTTGCCCATGTTGCAAGCAAATTTCTAAGTAGTGTTGACAAATGACTTATAATTTTTGAAGTACACACTGTATACCCCTAAAACCTTTATCAGAATGTGTCTAATATGATTATAAAAATTTTTCCGGAAGCTATCAAAAATTTTCTCCCGGCGTGGTGGAATCCCCCCCCCCCCCGGTATGAATAGGGTTAAGATAGAAAGGATTTTATAAACCGTACCTGTACACAATCTGATTTCCTAGATTTTGGTTTTTTCCCCAAAATACATATTCGTTGAGCGGGCAACTTCAAAGACGAAGCGTAGACAGAAATATCACGTGATGAACCATATGCAGCATGAATGGTTACATGTTCCTACAGAAACAGAATTAAATATAAACAAATTTGAGCTTTGAACTAAATTTACAAAAGACTTGCCAAACTTTGCAACAACCCTTGAAACAATGAATAAAATTTGAGCACAGTAACAAAGAATTTGGCCATGAAAAACATTTTTGTAAATAACACAACAGAAACTAGTTAAACATATTGCAAACTTTCACAAACTGAAACCACAACAATTCCAGTGTTGAGCGTACTTTGTCTCGTGCAAAAACTAGATTTATCAGGGTGTTAGCTAGAAATCAAATCCTGTGTCCGTTAGGCTGTATTTGGGAAATAATAAACCGAGCATAGCGAGGAAACATTGATGATCAGGGGGTTTGGGGACCTGATCTGAAGGCTCTCAAGAAAATTTTCAGTTTTTGAGTGTTACAAACCTTGAATATAGGTTAAATATATAATTTTAAATAGATTTAACGTGTTAAACGTAAACGAACAAGTATACGTGATAGAGGGGAAGAGCACACTGAGTGTGATGATTGGGAAAGTCACTTAGTAGATTGAATTGGGAAGAGTCCGTCAAACGGACAATATTTGCGCTAGCTAACACCCTGTTTATTGATGTACTTACATATTTGCAAATGTTCTTGAGAAATTCCATTTTGTGTTTCTTATAATCTTTGGAGACATTCTCACAAAACGAGACAATTCCAAAGGGGAAATTATGAGCAGCCAACCATGACATCACTTGGTGCTTTTGGAACAACAATCGACTGGAAACGTAAATAATCAGATAACCCAATTCTTGCCAATGCCTGAAACGGAAACAGAAACCAGGTCATTGAAACACAAAGGTTAAACACAAACAGTGGTTTTTATACCTGGTATTGAGAATAATAAATAGCTTACCTAACTACATCAACTGCGCCTCCACGAATCTTCGGGTCTACTCCTCTGATTGAATACGAGGCTAAAAATGAGCCATCGATACTGAACACGACAGCCTCGGTTTGAGGTGGCAGGACAGCCATATTACAATCAATGGATGAGTGGTCACCCCTGTGTATATCAAATGACCTCGTTAGTAAAAAAATACCTCCGTCCAAATACACAAAATGATAGATACAGATTTCAACCAAAGTTATAGTATAGCCCTCAACACTAAGAATATTTTGCAGAATTATCGAAGACCTTTTAGAGGATTTAAGCCAAACAAATTTCTGAAGAATCATAGAACAGTTCCTGTAGACTTTTTGAGGTTGATGTAGGCATGTGATTTTTGTAGTTTCAGTGTCAACAAGTAAAGACATTTTACTGATTTTATCACAGGACCGCAGCAAGGTCACAACTATTGAGAGGGTTGAAGTTGAAGTTTAGGTAGAGAAAATTTTGCGATTTAAAGTCTCTAAAACACCTCTAAAAGCACAGTTTTTAAAAGGCTCATAAATATGAAAAGACGGTTGTCTATATGATTATTTGAAAAAAAAAACATTACTTATTGAAAAATTATTGGGCTAAGGCCGAGCACGAGTCCACCCCCACTCCCTGCGGCCCTGAATCACTAAGTTGGTTATAAAAAAGAGCAGTAGTCACAAAAATTTATCACAAAACAAAAACATAACACGTAAGAAGCGAGAACTTACTTTACAACCATTTTGACGTTATAGACCCCCGGTTCGTAATCTCTTGATGGGAGAGTATACACAAGTCTACCATGCGAATCAGTTACATCGCTCCCAATGTGTTTCCATTCGTTCAACTGTGGTCTTCTTGAAAAGTAAACATCAACCTAGAAATTGAAGGGGAGAAATTCGAGGGAAAACTAGAAAGCTCAAAACACGCAAATTAGTTACTAAGACCCGAACATTCATTCATTATGCAGCTGTCACTGTGGTTAAGATGTTAGGCTTGTAACCTTTTTTCAGGAGTCCACCACCGGCCACAGGCTGTGAAGAGGACAACATATCATTTTTGCTTTCCATACTTACTAAAGAGGCTATAATGGGTAAACAATCGTAAATGAACGAATAATGAAGCAGTAAACAAAGTACTGAGCTCTAATGTTCGGTAAACATCAACACATATTTGAGTTCCCCATGAAAAGCAAAATGTTGAGTTCAAGGGTTGTTCACAAAATTTTACCTTTTCACCAGATAACGAAGCCATATCAACTGGTCCGTATGCAAACTTTGCTGTGATGAAATGTTGTGCACCTGATACAGAACATACATCGTTTGCTCGATGGTTCGGATTCAAATTCTATTAAAAAGGCACAAACAAAACTATTTGGAAGAGGCAAACAAATATTGAATATTATCCAAATTAAATCAGAAAGTAATGAAACAATTATATTCAAGATTTTACGTCTCAATCGTCAAAAATGAATAAAAAGAAATATTTAAAGAAACAAATACTTTTAGAATAAAATGAGAGTAAAATTTGGTAGTCCGTACTTACTTTGATTTTCAGATAAGTTCTTTTTCGTGCCCATTTCTCAATTGGAAGTAGTGCAAGGTTGGTAAGAGTTATCGGTTCCGGTAATTTATTGGGGAGACCTACACTATAGCTATCTTGTAAAACCTACAGCATAGAACAAAAACCTCATAAAAATACGAATAAACCAAATTGGCCATTTAGCAGGCACTGTATCTTGTTTGGACGTTAAAATATCTCATGACGCTTTTTTTAAAGATGTGATTTAAAAGATGTAATAAGAATCTTGCTTACCTGCCAAGCGAGAAAGGTGACAATATCTTTTGATTCCCAATAACTGTTATAGCTTAACTGGATAAGGGTAGATACTGGAAATTGTTGTAAGCCTTCAGGACAGTATGTCATGTAGTCGATTCGTTTCGTTCCCCACCAATTAGAATCTAAGAACAACAAAAATATATGTTGGTATTTCATATTTAACTAGAGCTAGAATCTAAAAACTGATATTTAACTATAGCTAGAATCTAAGAACTGATATTTAACTAGAGCTAGAATCTAAGAACTGATATTTAACTATAGCTAGAATCTAAGAACTGATATTTAACTATAGCTAGAATCTAAGAACTGATATTTTACTAGAGCTAGAATCTAAGAGCAACAAAAATATATGTTTGTACCTTATCGGACAAAACAATGTCGGACAAATTTTTCGTCGGACTTAATTTTCGTCCCTTCCAAAGAATTTCGTCACTTTTGTCCGTAAATTTGCCCAAAGTCTGCGTAAAACTTGGACAAAATTTTCGCCAGACAAAATCTTTCGTCGGACATAATTTTCGTCACCTCCAAACAATTTCGTCACCTCATTTCAACATTTTGTCCGATAAGGTAGTTGGTTGATCGTGTCGTCACCTCATTTCAACATTTTTGTCCGATAAGGTATTTGATATGCATCTACTTTAAGAGCAGAAAGGATCGCGGAAAGGACAAAAAATATCAAATTTTTTTATGTAAGTCCCAGTCAAAAATTATTTTTTGGATTCGCGGTTTGAGAAATCCTTTGTCCTCGCCGGAAAAAAAACTTTTGCGTTTTGTTGATTGGAAATGTCCAAAGGTATATTATTATGGGCTAAAACGCGAAAATTGAAATCGAAATTTTTCTCATCTGAACACTATGAGTTAGGGTAACTGATTGTGGATCGTGAAAAAAAAAGATTATTACTGTCCAAATTACACTACACTTACATAAGTCTCCCTGATTGTATGCTGACTTTCTTGCCATGCTCGAGACACTGGTCGACGAAATTTTCCGATCCACGAGAGCGTGTGAGAGTGACCTCAAAGTATTATTGTCCAAAGGTTCATCGGCCATCGGGTCGTCATAGAGGACCGCAGAGTGATTGTATTGTATGTCATCATTGAAAGGGAAAGAGTGAGACCGAGGTACGGGAGCAGGGCGCACATTTGCAAACGTGTCGTCGATGATTGGTTCCAGGCGGGACGACATCGGATCAAAAGAGTGAAACAAATTGTACATCTGTCCACATCGAGGCTGGCTGAAGTCTGAAAGCAAACAAAGGAAAAACTCAACAAAAAGAAGATCTGAAAAGTGCGTTATCTATCTTAAGATTGTCAGCATCCTTGAAAACCCTGGAATTTTTCTTTGATCCTTGAAAACCCTGGAATTTTTCTTTGATCCTTGAAAACCCTGGAATTTTTCTTTGATCCTTGAAAACCCTAGAATTTTTCTTTGATCCTTGAAAACTCTGGAATTTTTCTTTGCTTCTTGAAAACCCTGAAATTTTTCTTTGATCCTTGAAAACTCTGGAATTTTTCTTTGATCCTTGAAAACCCTGAAATTTTTCTTTGATTCTTGAAAACCCTGGAATTTTTCTTTGATTCTTGAAAACCCTGGAATTTCTTCTTTGATCCTTGAAAACCCTGGAATTTTTCTTTGATCCTTGAAAACCCTGAAATATTTCTTTGATCCTTGAAAACCCTGAAATTTTTCTTTAATTCTTGAAAACCCTGGAATTTTTCTTTGATTCTTGAAACCCTGGAATTTTTTCTTTGATCCTTGAAAACTCTGGAATTTTTCTTTGCTTCTTGAAAACCCTGGAATTTTTCTTTGCTTCTTGAAAACCCTGGAATTTTTCTTTGCTTCTTGAAAACTCTGGAATTTTTCTTTGCTTCTTGAAAACCCTGGAATTTTTCTTTGCTTCTTGAAAACCCTGGAATTTTTCTTTGCTTCTTGAAAACTCGGGAATTTTTCTTTGCTTCTTGAAAACTCGGGAATTTTTCTTTGCTTCTTGAAAACCCTGGAATTTTTCTTTGCTTCTTGAAAACTCGGGAATTTTTCTTTGCTTCTTGAAAACTCTGGAATTTTTTCTTTGATTCTTGAAAACTCTGGAATTTTTTCTTTCAACCTTGAAAACTCTGGAATTTTTTCTTTGATCCTTGAAAACTCTGGAATTTTTACTTTGATCCTTGAAAACCCTGGAATTCAGTAAACAAAGTGCACAAAGACACTAGAAAACCCTGGAATTTATAATGTGCAAAGATTGTATTTTATTACAACGTCTTTCTAAAAGTACATTACCCAAAATTTAAAGATTTTGACGACCTCAAAAACTAATCCACGCGAAATATTATCCACATATTAAAGATATCCTGGAAAACCCTGGAATTTAAAATCGAAATTCAGCTGGCAACCTTGTATCTAAAACGGGCGATATATGGCCCCAAAGACAAATTAACATTCATAGCGGCGTATTCCAACTTCCACGGTGATGTTCATTTCATGATTGAATGGCCATCATACCAATAACAAACACCCTCCATTTGATATGTTATACATACATCACTGCATATCATTTAAATTTACGTAACCCAACAAATTACTTATTTCTAGGATAAAAAACATGTAACGGGCCAATGCATAATTGATCTTCTAATATAAAAAAGTTACATCTATGTAACGTTCGCTTTGGTCCTACATGCAATAGAATCAATTCTTCTATCACGCATCCGTAAAAATACTGACATACTTTTGTATTTCGATAACATACCTTTATCAAGAGATAGTTTTTGTTTCAACGCTACCATGCCAACGGGTGATCCCAGTGTAAACATACCATTAAGAGTGAACTTGAAATTAGCTGACGAACGACTACTGTCAATGGAGAATGTGTCACCTTCATCACCATGGGATGAATTGGAGGACAAATCGTCATGTGATGCATACTGACACAACGCATGGAAAGCAAACAACCCTCCAACGCTATCACATAAGAAGTAAACCTGCACAAAAAAATTGATAGAAAATTAAAAAGGACGCAAGTATACCAGAGATACGCGGCGGACCCTTCGTCAACAACAAAAGTGGGCGGTGCATCGTACAATAAAATTTAGTCATTCAAAAAGCATCTGCACATTAGTACTAATTTTAACTAAATTAACACTCGTTTGTTTTCATAAGACTATAAGGATGAAAACAAGGTAATGCTCTCTTAGAAAAAAGAAAGGAATACATTTTAATTAGTAAAGTTAGTTCTAGATAGAAAATAGTTAGGTCTATTTTAAATATTTCGCGAATACTTCGTGATCTAAACCACGAAATATTTTACCTTTCAAGTGTTCTGCAAAAATAATTACCTCGTGTCTGCTTTCATCTAATATTCCATGCAATTGATCATATTTATTGTTGATAAGATCTACCATTCCACTAACCACCGTATTAAATTCAGGATGATGGAACATCAATAATGGAATGGCACTGAAGGGAAAACTATTAGACAGGTGCTCACAATCTCCAGCTTCGTGCAATGGTCCTACAAATAATTTGTTTAAACATCAAGATGGAGGAACAGTTTCTATTGATACACGTTTCTTTTATAAGAAACCAATTCATACATGTAGTACAGTCTTCAAAAATTAGGGTGTCGTGTCGTTTCTTTTACGCCGATAAATCAGAAGATCACTTTAAAAATTAGACGACATTAATTGAGTCAATGTGATTTTGATAAGAAATTATAATTTTTGTAAGAAAAATTAAGGAACTAAAATAAGAAATATTTAGAACTAAAAACATGGCATTTCAGACTATACCTACCTGCGTTAGGTTTCTTATAAAAAAACAACACGTATGGCATCCAACGGTAAATAACTTTAATAACTTCTTCATATATATAGTGTATCTGTCATTAAATAAGGTAATGAGAAGAAGGTTTGCAGGCAAAACTATATAAAAGCGAAAGAATATTTTCTATTTCTAAAAATTGGATGAACCGGGAAAAGAAGATTTTCAATAGGGAGAAAAAGACAGAACATCGGGGAAGGAGCCGGAAAATCGGATAAGAAAACGGCAATTTTACCTTTTTGTGATTCGACATTCAACTCCATCAGTTGTTTCATGATTAATGGTGTCAAGGATTGGCATTCGATCATTTCAAAGAAAACACCATCCCTCGCACCAGGGTAACATGAATTACACGTGTTTGTAAAGAGTCTTTCAAAAGTTTGAAAATCTTTTATCTTGGCATCAGAGTCAATGTTACAGTCAGATATGGAGCCACCTTGTATGACAAATATTAACGTTTTTAAATGTGAATTGTAGTGAAATTGATCTTCCTTTGTTAGATTGATAGTCGGAGAGACAGCAACATCTGGGTGTAACTAAAACGAAAAAGAAAAAAAACAAGTTGAAATTTTTCATGCTTATTCGCAGACAATATTGTATTAAAAACAGCAGCATGACAGTAGTGAAATTATTTAAAAAAAAAAAAAAAAAACTTAAATTCATGGTACTTTTTGGCTGATAATTCTATTATATCTATTTTGTTTAGATAGAGCATATTATAAGCATTTCAAAAAAAATTAAAATTGGAAATCTCGTAGAAAATGAGTTTTCTGTTTCTTGTCATCAAAGCTAAAAAAATAAAATGAACCTGTTGTCTTTCTTCATTGGTTTCTGTGGAAGATGTCATAGCACTTGTAAAAGGGGAAGAAGTGATCGGCTCTTCAAAGTAATCTGCAATAAAAATAAACATAAATAAAATCAGTTCACTATAAGACTAATTAAATATACCAATATACTAGTTGTTTTGTGGCAAGATATGGAGCTAACTGGCTTGTATGGTTGTTATATGGATAGGGATATCTGGTGTGACTTAAAGCCACGATCTAGTCATCTTAGATATACTTTTCTACACATTTAGCTATTGAAGTGGCGAACTTTCAATAACGATTTGTAGTTCCATGTTTTCACCGAAGAACAAAACATTACAATTTATCATTTTATTCAGACATTTAATTTTCCATACCTAGCGCATCGAAATAAAGTGAGTCTCGATCATCATCCTCGTCGTCATAGGCATCGTCTGATAATTGTTCAATATGTTTCATGTGTATTTCCAGTAAACGTTCCTGATTCGAGACCGTATAAATACTACTGTGTCTGTGATTCCGATCGTAGTCAAGTGAAGTATTTGTTAAGAGAGATTTCTCAAGTCCTGCAGGTTTACTACAAACACCCATACTGTCAGTCGAACATGAAGCTACTGACATTTCTTCGTTGTTATTTTCATGTTCATTTTCGTTTTCATTGTCTGTTTCCATTCTTTTGGAGAGTTCTAGTTGTGCTTGTTTTTCCAGTTTTCGAATGTCTTCGATTGTTAGGCCGAACCATTCATCCTGCCATGACCAGGCTTGGCGATGTCCAACTAGCATGGGATTACGTAGTCCACTTTGAATGAAGTTTTCGATTTTACTCTATATCAAAAATTATTATTATTTACTATTTATTATTTATTTAGTTTAAAAGATAGCCACTACAGTACTAGGTAGTCTGTTACCAAGAACCCTACAACGGTACCTGTGAATACTATAGCAATGAGAGGTTATCCTCACCACTGTGACCTACTGTGGCATACTCGAGCTCCCGACCAGCAGGTTACGAGCCCAATATCTTTTTAACTACTTGATCACAACTCAACAATCTACCTATGTCTACATCAGCATATTTTTATTCCCATTAATCATCTGTGATTATTTGTTCATTTCAAAATGAATTAATATTTAGTATATATATACCTGATTCAAATTTTCCTTTATATCAAATATTTGTTTTTGGTAGTGTTTTTAAATTAGATCATATATATAAGAAGAAGAAATATTTTTCAAAAGAGAAAAATTCGACAATTAGTAAAAAATCATCAGGCTTGTCATCCTGAAACACCTTTTCAGCTTAAAGACCAAAATAAAAAAGGTTTTAATCTTTATACCTGCATTCCCCAGTATTTGAACTCAACTTTAATCCGTTTGTATGCACACATGACCGGTGCCTTGTTTGTCCCATCTTTGTAGCTATCTAACCAGCTTTCTTCTAAAGGACCACGTCCGGTCTTCGAGGAAACAAATATACAAGGGTCTTCCTCCCTTTTGTAATCCTTCTGAGGAAAAGTATCTTTTATGGGGTCGATATTATCTGTCAACAAAAGAAATATGTAGGAATTAAGAATAATTACAACTATTTACAGGAGGAAAAATGAAATATATACAAGAGTAAATATAAAGTGAAAATGATTACAGTAACAACAGTTATCAAAACATCATACAGTATCATATAACAAAAATATTGTTTTGGATTAAAGAAGAAGAAAAGTCCACTGTTGGTGGTGACCAGTATTTTTATCAGTTAGAAAAATGATGAAGAGTGAAGAGTAAAATATTTATTTAAGATTTATCAAACACAATATCAAAGGGAATAATTCTTCAAATCACTTTTTTCATGTTTCATTTTTCAATTTTATGGTTTTCTCCACAAAGATATTGACGACGTTTGAATGTATCTTTATATTATATTTATGTACAGTATGAGAAAAGGTCTCACCAATTTCACAATTCTTTCTCTCTGAAGCTGATAATTTAAACACATTTTCCTAAAATAAAAATTCACTTAATTATGGCACTAAAGTAAATAGGTGTGTCTATTGTAGAAAATATAAACATTTTAAAGCAGGGTGAACACTGTACTATTATGATAGATTTTTATACATAGAAATTTGCCAGAAAATCACACACAAATTACGGTAAAAGGCCACTACAGTAATAATTGTTACAGAGTATAAATGTAAATAGTACTAACGGTCTGGCCATGATCAGCAAGATAATGGGTTTCAATATCAATGGAGAATTTCTCTATAAAAGGACATGTGTGGCGGGTCTTTGTATAAGGGTACGCATTCCAAGCTTCCTCTTCTACGCGCAGAGCAGTTTTGGGCAATAATGCTTTCAACCAACCAGGTAAATGGCTTCCAATGTGGTAGATCTTCTTTGTATACTGACCATTTCCACCCGGTCCATTCTCATAGGGTATATTTTCAATAATCTCAACCGCACTGCCAGATCCTGTACTTTCCAAGCGACTTTTTTTCTGATATAAATGAAATACCAAACAGAAGTGATACAACAGTTTAATTATGCAATCAATTTCTGTTAATAAAAAGTTGCCAAGAGATCCGTCCTTGTTTTCATGCGAAAGCCAGCCCTGATTTCAAAGGTATGTAGTGATAAAGCCCATGATGTGCACCATTAATGCTGTATCTAACATCATAAAATGCTCCTTTTCAAAAATAATTTCCTCCTTAAAAGAGCTGATAAGCCACAATGAAAGAAACTTGCTTACATACAGTACTCCAAATTCAAGTTTACGAATAATTGATAAATATACAATATAAGCTGCAAGCATACCTGAATCATGTACAATTGAGCTATCCGATATTCATCCAATGAAAGGGGCAGAGGTATTCTGTATTCCTTGATTAACATTTTTGCTCCACAAATATATAAGGTATCTTCTTGTATAAAATATCTTATTTATTTCTTTTCGTGTCTTTTTTAACTCTCATGTTTTTACACTCTTAAAAAAAAGATAGAAGAAGAAAATGAATAAAGATAAAGACTACATTGTATTTTGGGATATTAGAAAATAGCTTCTCATCCCCTCTTATGCCTTCTATTGAAGGCTTTAAGACCTTCTGTGAAACCACATGTTAACTTCGAGTTATTTTTCCTGATCCTGGTTATTGAGAAGTCCATTTATATAAATAGCAATTTGAAAAAAAAAAACTCCTGTGTGTGACTATAATAAAAAAAGAATTCAGCAAATGAAAGACTCCAGTTGTTCCTTTTTAAAAAACACAGTACAAACTACAAATGTTTTGTTGTAATGAGTTCAATTAGGCACTATCTGCCCGTTAATAGACTGCTTCATATGGCTTATCAGAATGTCATGCAAACTGCACTCAGCTTCTAATAGTAAAATTTTTAAAAGTCTCACTAATTCCTACACTATACTTTACTGTATATCATTTATAATAAATCGACTGTATAAAGAAAAATAAGTATTAAGATTTGGCAATTGGTTTAAATATTTAAAAAAATATCAATTAAAATTACATTGCTATCCACAATGGTTTTAAAACTGTTTATCTTTTTGACATATCAGACATTTTACACATTATGTATATATTATGTACTGTACTCTTCAAACACGTCTCTGAATATATAAATAAAAAGCAACTTTCTTGTAAAATATATATATAAAAAACATTGCAGATGAGATGCTTAAACAAAAAAATTATTTTTGATATTGTTGAATCCAAAATAAACGTTTTCAGATATATGTATATATACATTCTTTATTTATTTCTCAAAATTTCTATATCAAATAGATTTGATTGGGAAGGTTAAAAGTAGTGCAAAGAAAAAAAAAATAGTTTTCATACAAGTGAAAATTTTACTAACTCACTGTGTCAATTTGTTTTAAAAATAAGAGTTTCAAAATGTGTTTCATTGTAGATGACCATTAGAGGACTTCCACCTGCCCCTTAAGCACTGGTCATTACTTATCAAAAGTAGAACATTGTAGTTTTAGTATTATGCTTTTGTAACATATGTACAGTAAGAATAATTTGACGAGTTTAGAAAAGAATTGTTTTCACATACAGTATACATACTACAACATCCAAATTGAATAAATTTGTATTCCTGTCTGTACTATAGGACAAAGTTTAATATAACTGTGGCTATATTTTGGACTTTAACAATTTAATTTGGTATATATACAGTATATAAATAGATAATGATTTAAAACATGATGTACAGTATATTTATATTCACTTTGGTACATTCAGTACTGCATGATCACGTTTTTAAAAGAAAACAACTTAAAAATATATATATACAGTTTATACATATAATAATAAAAGAACATTTCTTTCTTCAGTGTACAATTTCGATTTTACAATATTGGGCAATTGCAATCATCAGATACTGTTATTACAAATAAGAGAAAAATATATAATTTTCAAATTTACTTTTGTAGTTAAAAACATTGTTACAAAAACGATAAAAAGTTATTCTAGACTTTGCTGCCAAACTGTGCATAGGTACATACATAAGAGCCCTGATGTCTTCATTAACCTTGTAACATGATCTGTTTTGTTTAAAACAACAACATTAAGATACATGTATAAAAAAACAAGACATTTGTGCTCATGCTCGTTAACTTTTATGACCTGGACATGTGAAGTACTGAGTATACTGTATATTAAGAGAGATAAAAGCGCAAAAGAGATGTAAGGGTAATCAGATGGGTACAAATATTTCTTTGCTCTATATACTGTATCTCTCTGCTATTTTTAATCCTCAATGCAGGGTCATAAGTTTTTTAAGACATACTGTAAATATTGATTTATATCTGATTATACACGGGCTTCTATATATGTTTAGAAGTTGAAGTTCTAATTGGAAATGACCATGGATGATATAGACCTTTTTCCTGATTGCGCTATAATATTGGATTTTAGCCAAGAAAGGTGTCAAACAATAAGTTTCTGACACAACAGCCTATCAGTACGATCACAAATTGTAGTTTTACTTTTTCAACTACAGAAAAAAATATGCAATATTTTTGTTAACCATGCATTAATCATTTCTAAACCCCACCCTGTCAAAATATAGCCTGGATGCCCATATGCAATATTTTACACTACTTTCCAACAATCGGAGAAAATATATAGCATCGTGAACATAACACAAGAAAAAAGTCTTAAAATGCACGTTGTGTATATAATACAAAATCTCACAATATAACAGGATTTACAGTATGAATCATTGTCCTTGTCCATCTCTCTTTCTCTTTGAGTAATTCCAAGAAGGTAAAATAAAGAGAGACAGGTTCCCCATCTAGTCAAAATATAGCCCTGTGCGCAGATCAAAAAAAGGAAATCCCGTGTTACAGTATGGTACAATGCTCTCATTTAAAAAAATCATCATCAATTTGAGATAAATCAGACCTCTATGGATAAATGAAAAGAAGTTGCATCTGGTAATTAAGAAAAAAAAGATATAGGTATAGAATGTATTTATCTGTAACATTTTTTGACATAAAAAAGATGCATTCGAGAGTGAAGATGTTGTGTCGTCACAAGTAGATTGCCTTCTACATACGTACAGTACATACATTTGTTTGTCCCCTCTTTTTAAAGATTGCAGAGCGTAATCAGGAAAAGGTTTTTTTCAATTCATCATATAAATCTGATTTATATACATATATAACTAAACTAGCTGGTAAACCAGCGTCGCAAGGACGCTGAAAGACACTGCTTTCGCTGTGAATCTTAGATGCGCCCTTCGG
>JAYRBV010051118.1:0-17916 GCA_036023255.1 Mitrocomella polydiademata
GTCAAACTTAGATTGAAGCAACCAAATTACGCGTATTTTGTTCCTTTTGCCATAAATTTATGTCCATGATTGTAGATAAGCCCGTGACAGGCTGTCTCTAAAATTACGGGAAAATTTTGATTATACGTCATGACTATCTAGAAATAAATATTTTTTCATTAAACATAGATTTATCATTTAAATGAGATATTATTAGCACATTCCCCCATTAAAATTATCCTACGCAAAAAAATTATATATCCTACTTTCCTGATTCCCAGCACATCATGAAAATGATGAGAGAGAAACCTGTCCGTCTTTCAAATTTTGTTTAATATCTTCCGCATATATGTTGAAAAAATATACATGTTTTTGATTTACGAGATCTTCTAAAAAGTTACTTTATTCTTAGCTGTTGATATCATCTGATTCGAAAATGAATTTGGTGGTGAAAAATGACACAAACGACATAGCATTAAGTTTGAAATGATTAACCACATAATGTGTTTATTAGCGATATAACCAAAACAATTTGGAAGTGGAGATTATTAATTTGGTTTCTGTACTGTGCCGTGCCGGTGTAGGTGTTTCGCAACCTAGGCATGACCCTCATTTATAACAGTCTACTCAGTAGTACTGAGAGGCTATCCTGGGTAAAAATTCGTAAAATAAATAATATTATGATAGTCAATGATACTCTGCTGGCATTGGATTCGTGGCTGAATGGTTAAGACGCCGAGCCGGACTATTAAGGTTTGAAAGGCCCGAGGTTCAACCCCACCGCATCAAGGCTTTGGTGGTGAAAATTGCCAATCACTAATAATTCCATAAGGTTCTTTTGTATTTACTTCGCAAGGAAGGCAGGATCCTCATTGATATAGCCGTCCAATAGAACCATGAAAAGTATTTTCATGCTAGAATTGAAACTGAACCAAGGCTATTCTGGGTAAGTATGTTCAAATAATAAAAATAATAATAATAATAGTAGTCCAAATATTTTAAACAACACCTATTAATACCTACAGTAGAGTAGGGTGCTGAAGCTCAAAATGGCACACCAGGTAAAACAAGCTAAAAAAATCTATGCTCTTTAAAAACCCAGCCATTCATCAATATTCTCACATACCATCCAATTCAGTGAGTGGGTCGTGCTCGTTTTTTCATAAGTGAAATTCTTATCCTGTGCATCTAATAAAAGACAGTGGTAAGAAAAGGTTATGTACAATTAAAACAAGGGGAAGTGAGTGAAATTCATCATTACGGTGTTTTTGTTGTACTAAAGGCCTTCCGTCGACTTTTCGGAAAGCAAAATTCGCATCATTAAAAACTTTATTACCTACCGGTGGTTTATATCTGCATTTTCAGTGGCAGGTTTCTCAAATCTGGAGCTGATGTTATACCTCAATTTACGTATTGGTAAATCACCAAAGCTGGCTAGGTCTCACGAATGTCAAGAAGCTATACTGATGCTTGACTTTGAGATTGAGTTTTCGCTCTACATGAATCTAGTTTTCTTTTGTTAATCCGAGAAATTACCGGTCTTTATTTTACTTAAAAGCGCGAAACGACTTCAAACGGCATCTACTGACTGAAAAATATGATAAAAAACATCGACGCCGCAAAAATAAAAACAAACGAAAAAGAGACGGCAATCTCGTACCCAGGAATTTTCAGCTTATTTGAAAATTGCCGCAAAGGACTCTGAGAAGGAGGTTGCTTGAATGTAGGATTCACAAATTTCAAAGTCTGCATAGAAACCAATCAACTTCTCATTTTGAAGAGCAAACATGGGGATATATGGAACATTATTAAAGAGAAAGAGAGTAGGTACTATAGTTATTGCATGCCTTGTTCAGCCCCGGAAACGAATACCTACATAAGTTGCTTAAACTTGAGCTCAAAAAAAATATAAAACAAAATAAAATAGGGATAAACTTAATGTAGGAGGAATGGGAGGCGGTGATATGAAAAAAGGAGTTGGCTCGCTTTTCGCGTGTTTTTATAATTACATTTCCGGTAGTTATATTATACAATGATAAGTGCGCTGTTAAATAGTATTGGAGTGGTATGCCAATGGTAGCCAAGGCACTAAAGCTAATGGCAGTATATTGAGGAAGGAATATACGGGTACGTGTAACTGACTCCTAATTTCTTTCCTTTGTTCTATTAAAAAAATTCCCGCGTGAATCCGAATTACCGATTTTAAACCGAAGAGGCAATCTAGTCTAGCGTGACACAGTGGTGTAGTCTGTTAATCATGAAGACATTGTACTTTATATTTAAACTTTCAACATTCTGACTCTAAGATTCCTGTCGGAAAGCAAGTACAATGGGAATCTTACGATTTGTTGAGATGCACGAACCATGTCTTTAATGCATCGTGTTTAAAGATTTTTTTTCTCACTCAGATCAATATACTGAAATGCTGATAAGATACTGTTGGTGTGAGAAAGAAAATCCTCGTGCGTGATATATAGAAGAAAGTTTTTACCGCCCTTACTTGCCGATTTTCTTTTTGGGCGTAGTACATAAGAACAAATGACATATTCCACCCTTAAGTCTGGCTTCATTTTTATCAGGACCAGGTGTATAAATGAATAGCCTGGTGTACCAGACCGCCGTGCAGTATACGTTAAATAAAAGATAATAGATAATAGGAAGTTATGATATTTTTTACAAATTTTGCTAGCTCCATTTCTTTACGTAAAGGTGCATTATTTAAAAGGAAATTTTTTTCATTAGATTTTGAGGTTTAGAAAAATTTAAGCTAAGCATCATCACAATAATGAATGAAATCTGTTAAAAATTTTGGGAATCAACCCTTTGCTCTTCGATTATCCTTTTTTTTCTCACAGAGCTAAATCATGACTTATCATACCCGCCCGTATATCTTTATAATAAGTATGATTTAGATGCATAATATGTAATACATTATTCGTCACTGGTTTAAGAGGACTTATTGAGGACATCTTGATGTTTTAGAGAATCTAGACGATCCATAAATCTCAGAATCAGCCCTTGTTTCAAGTAATTTTGAACATGCCAAAACGTAGAAACAGATTGTTGATCAAACAAAACCTTTGCTTATTTTATAATAATATTTCCAAATTTTCTACCCTGTATTATCATCGCTCTTTTCACTTAGTAGACTGTTAATTGACCAAACGAGACATTAGTTACCAAAGACTTACCATACCTGGGTGAGAGGCTGCAACAGTTTCCTGGATGCGGAATCCAATGCACCAAAATTTTGGACAATCGATATCGTTGTGAAAGTCTGGCACTTCCACCATTTGGAAGTTATAATTCTTATTTTACTCGAATCAACTACTTCGCTTTTCACAGGTGTATGTCCCCCTACAAACCTCTCTCCATCCATCCTTCTAGGTCCCCCAAAACAATAACAAAGAATGATAGGAACGCAGGTCATCATCATAAAACTTATCGGTGAAAGTTGTTTTTAAGTTGCCAATTAAAAACATCTCACCGACCTTGAAGAGAAAACTCAATAAGTCATTGAGTGAGCATACTCAGTTGATCGCTAACAGATTTCGAAGGATTACAATAAAAAGCGCGTAATGCGCATATAGTTTTCTGTTTAAGAGAAACAAAAACATTCGTTACATGTTTTTAATTAAACAGATACAGAGCTGTGAATTGTCCATTATGCGCGGATGATGTTTTCTTTTCTCTCCTTTCTGATGATACTGATGGATATATTATACTACGCGTTTCCCCCCATCAGCCACACATTCCTGAATTTGTTCAACTTATGCGAAGTGTTTGGTTATTTTACGTTTCTTGAAAAGGCCACACTCTCCCCTTTTGGAATCTCCTAGCAACCGTGCTAACGTCAAAATAACGCCGAACTACTGACGTTAAATTGACAGAGGGTATGTTTTTGTTACAGTTTAGATAACGCCGACTAGATTTAGTCTAGTTTTCAGATCTTTGCGCAAAAGATGTGTAATATTAGGCTTGACTAGATTGTCCTGTTTTGTTATATAAGTACTCTAAGAATATTTAAAGCCTCTAAAGAAAATTCCCGTAAATTCATTGAATACCCCGAGAAGACAACTCCAGTCTAGGATTTCGACAGACTAGTCTTCACTTTAACAACGTCATATAAAAACTACAGACCTGGTGGAATTCGAACCCACGACCAAGAGGACATAGAAATTTGTTCCCTGTATGCAAGCATGAATGGAATACCGTTTTATAACAGAAAACATTATGATTTATTATGATTTTTAAAAAAGCATATGCGAAGGAGTGTTCTTCTACTGATACGGCACCAATTAATATACGCCAAATCAATAAAAAAACTCTCCTCCACCCTTGACGCTTTAACGTAAACATAGTCATAGGACAACCTTTAAACAGTGTGAAGGGTGTTACCTACTTTGATGTGCGGTTTGAATTCTATATAATAAAAGCCGTATTCTGTATCTATCTATGTACGGATTAATGGTAGCCAAGCTGTGGGAGAAATAATTTCAAAATTAAAAAAAAGAAAAAAAGTGACTTTTTCAATTTTTTATTTGGTGAAAATCTTTTTCTTTTTTTTGTGAAATTTTCTTTGGCCTAAATTCTTTTGGTCCAAAACTTTTCTTTTTTTTTGCATTCCCCCAATTCACGTAAAAAATATTTTTTTTGCAAATTCTTTGCTTGAACTAGATTCGGGATAGAACAGCAAGTTAGACCTCCAGCAGTTTCATACAAAATATCGAATTTATATTCTGTTTATATTCTGTATTTTAATGCCTTTTTTTACCCCTTTGTGTGAAATACAAATCTATCTTTTATATCTTGGTAATTAATGTTCCTGGCATGTTATTCCGAGCGTCCGGTTATTCTTGACCTAAAGCTTCCACAACGAAAACACATATGCGAATTTCCAAATTTGGAAATTCTTCCAAGAAACATCATGAAACTTTTTTAAGGCATTTTAATCATAAAAAATATTCTGCTCAAAATATGTTCGGTCACATTTCGGCAAAGGAATGTTTTTAGTTTCTAAACCCCCTTGCACATCTTAAATACCTTTAGAACCTTTAGAAACACATGTATTGGGTTTCATACCTGTTTTCCTTTGCCCAGTGTCTTGACCAAAACTCATCCGTTGATACGAACGAATGAAAGAAAAGTAACATCACGATCAAGATCTAGTCATATGTCACCCTCCCTCCCTCCCTCTAAATTGCTTTGTGTCACATTAAACCCTCCCTCAATCCACCGTCTGGCAGTCAGTCTACCATGCTTAATCCAACATGATTGAAAAACCTTTCGAAATATTCGGAAAGTCTTTATAATATTAGAAATCTACATTGCATGAGTTATTCTAAGTATTTCCCGTTAAATCAGTGCCATGTTCTTGCTAGATACAAAGTGGGCAAAACAGAAGGTGAAGTGCTTTTCTACTGATACAGCACCAAATATCGGGTGCCGTTTCAACAGAAAACTCTCCTTTACTTTGTCTTGGTGATGAGTTTGTCTGCCAAAATGAAGCTAAAAGTTTCTCTTTTCAAGAAATGAAACCCGCAGTACGACTGAAAAAAACTTGATGTAAATGTTTTATTTAGCAGCACCCAAAGCGTTTATTTTAAAATTTAAATTTTTGAGAGTGTAGTGGCGCTAAGAAATTTTCTTTTGATTAGATTTGGGCGCTTGTCAAGATATTTCACTCAAAAGACGCTTATTTTGAGACGGGGCGCTAAATTAAGCATCTACTAATGCAAAACATTGAAAGTAGAGTTGAATTGAATTGAATTTATTTATTTACCAAAGACAATAAATAGTATTATAATGAACAATAAATATAAGTCTAATGGCTAGGATACTATCTCAATTAGCCAGGGCTATTCTAGAAGATGGCCACCTATATGTCAGTAATGAAAACTATTGGAAAATAGAAAATTTGAAGCAATAGATTTCAGATTAAGCTGCGGAAGTAAGGCCAGGATTTTACAAGGAAAGTGTTGTTGGAGGGAGTTCCAATTAAGGATGGATTGGTAGCGAATTGATTTGATACCATATGAGGAGGTTCTAACGGATGGTCTAGATAGAGAGTAGATTCAAAGTGGAGCCTCTGGTAGAATATAAGGAAGGTAAACTGGTGAAGATCAAATGCATCTTGTAATTCAAGAGTTCGCAATGAACTGTCACTACAAAATATAGATAAACCCTCTTCTTTTCCTCCATTATTCAAACATGATGACCGCACCACGAGGTAACAATTTCGCAATGTTGCTGCTGATAAGAAGTTTTAATTTTTTAATCAAATTAAAAACAGAAAGTCCGTCGAGTCTTTATTATGATTCTATCTTGAGACGTGTCCAGTATTGGACCGGAAGTTATCAATTATATTCATTCGATTTAATAAAAAGAACGACAGATTTTCTCATTAATTATTCATATTTTTTCACTTTCGTTTTCAGTTATAAGTTCCAATATCAGACACGTAAGTCTATCTTTAACCCAATGTTTCTTAATAGTGAATGTTAGTTTTGTTTTTTCTCAATCTAAAATCATACATTGCAAACTAAACTGTCCCTACTATATATACCAAAGCAGTCAAAATACTCTAAAAACTTATGTTATTTAGCTGGGTAGCCTACTAAAATCAATCAATTTTTTAGTTTGTATATACTTTTGAACCAATTTCTCTCAAAAAGATGGGGAGTCCTAGCAGAATATGATTACACCTTTTACATCGAGGATTTATTATAGTACAGGTTAAACAAAATGTAGTTCTTTGTCTGTAGAGGGGTTCATGAGAAAGAATTTCAGCGATTCCTTCCCTGCTGTTCCTAAAGTCAATTTCGTCAATGCATCCTTCAAGTGTCGCGTGCTTGATAATCAAACCTTTAAATTATGTCTCCACATCTGCCCCCACAAACTGGTCCAAATTACGTATGGAAACAAGAATGTGATCTATTTTATGCATGTACTTTGAAGTATTTCAGTGTGATTTTTTATTGGAATCTCCTATTGAGCAGTGCCAAAGATGCCTTGCCTTGCCTTGATTATTCCCAACTAAATTAAAAGACTTTTGTACTAAAAGAACGACATGTGTCTATATACATTCTGGTAACATGGATTATATGTTATAAGGAACTCATAACTGTCTCGATGACTCATTCTGAGACACGAGCAGTTTAAGAATGCAAGATTACAGCCATTAAGGTTAAACCAAACTTTTTGTCAAACCAAAATTGCTGCAAAAAATAGAAACCCACCAAAACCTCAAAGGTAATCAATCTAAAGTGATTTGTTAAAGATGGTAGATTGATTGTGGATTAACCATTTCGAGTCTCGCCTATTTCTATTCTTATATAGCTTTATTTTGAAGCTTATAAACAACAAAAAACTAACTAGTTCAAAAGGGTGTTTTGACTGTATCAGATTCAGTGTACTTTTTATACTTTGCTTACTTTTTGGTTCGTTTTATTATTAAATTAACGATTCCCCTGAACCTTCAAAATCCAAAGTAAAACATATCATGAAAAGTTTGGCTTGCATCCACTCAGAAAGCCGTATACATACAAACATTATATCCGAAGGTGAAGTAGTATCATAAATTGAGTTTTTAACAAAGTGTTCAAAAATCTATTGTGAAGACCATACTGGTATCCATCTTTAAAAAGAGGAACAAAAGCGCTGATGGCTTTTTTGTCGTGAGTTCAGTGGCGACTATTGCCAATAAACTGACAATTTCAGTTCATGGTATGGAAATAAACCGAAATTATCAGCTATGGCGAAGAGACGGTAATATTCATTTTGAAATGTTCGCAACAAAAGTACAAAAATTACATAATCACAACGAAGTGACACACAGTTTCATGAATTCAGAAATTGACGAGTGATTCGTGCGCAATCCCCTCTCACAAGTTTTACCAATTTCCTTATTAACTGACAAAACAAAGGATAATACATAGTATTCGCATGTATGTGATCTGATGACCATGCATGATGGCAGGACAAGGTCAAAAATTATATAGACAAACTAAATGACTTTAGACATCCATTGTACGTTAAGGCAATGATGGTATATTGGCGCCTCGGGTAATTGTGATTATGGTAATGATGGTTTTAATTAACTTTTGTTTGTGGATGACCCTGTACAAGTTGTTGCGCAATCGGCGGTTCAAATTGGTTTCCACGTTGTGATCGATGTGCTGATATGAAAGCTTGTTATCATTAGCTTCTCGCTATCACACGCGGCGAGTACATATACCATGTCTCATGCATATACATAATTCTTAAGAAAATACCATGTGTTTTTGTAGATCAAGTAGTAGATTATGAATAGATATGCATAGATCCTCGGGGCTTATGACAAACAGATACACCAGTAAAGCTTGGTCCTCACTTAGGCGCCTAGTAAGGATACGTCGATCAAAAAATGAAATTTTAATTTGTTTACATAGTGTTGTATTTGATCCTTAGGAGCGCAAATCAAAACAATTGTTCTGTGCGCCTAGGTGTGCCTCATAAAATTGATGCAACTAGGTGCGCCTAATAAGGAGTGTCCTCATTGTGCGCCTAAGTGCCCCATTGAGTTTTTGGCTCACTTAGGCGTACTTAGGCACCCATTTTAGGCACTTAGGCAGCATTACATGAACAAGCCTCAGTCCAAGTCTTTAACGAAATTGGAATAGAAAAATACAAAAAAAGAAATTATAATTTATATATTCATACTTACTATTGAATTTTTAAGAGTCTAAGAAAGTCCCAAGGGAATTTTCAGTATCCGATAAACAATTAACAAACTGCTCGTCTTTGTTTTCTAACGGTATTTCAATATCCTGCTAAATGGTCGATCCTGATCCTGATTGATTGAGTGAGATGCATTTCTTTCTGCTGTCAGCTCCACCTTGGTGATTAAATTCATCCCTTCTCCCAATTCGGTTTAGCATTACCGTCATAATTGATAAAGTAATTAAAACTCATTTATGGGGATTAGAAGGGATTAACAAGTAGTATGAATCATTACAAGAATTAGAAGATGAGGATATGAATGCCAATTACATTACGCGTATGTGCATGTTACTTTTTTTTCACGTTTTTGTCAGCTAGCAGAATCGTTAAAAAAAAGGTTAAAGTATCAAAAAGGCCCAAAATATTGTGTGCCGTTAACCAAAATATACAACTTTTTGAATATTTTCCCGGGTTGGTTGAATTTTGTATTGATGGCAAAATCTTCTCATTATGACGTTATTATATACGTCAAGAAAAAAAATCCTAGCATTATTAGATAATGGGGTCCCTGGTCGCATTTTTTTTAAGAGCAATCTTACATTATTGGGGAATTTTTTTAAGCAATGTGGTTTTACAATCCCACGCTCCTATGCATCATTATAAAAAATTCACTTATATTTCACAATTTCCCTTTTAACATCGGAAATGAATGTTTAGTTTGCGTGATCAAATCTTATGCAACATATCACAATGTTTTCAACCAACTACGCCCCCCCCCCTCCACCCCCTTACGGTAAAGCAAAACACCCCCAAACGTTTAGGTGGAGGGAAATGGAGGCTTATTCTTCCTGATACTACAATCAATACCGTTTGAATTTGTTCTGAATTTCAAGCATCTCAGTGATTTCAAAATTACGGTTCATGATATCTCTATACCAATGGATTAAACAAAAATGGGATTCCTATTTATTGCGTAATTTTCAGTGATCTCGTGTCGGACTCTTGTGTCATGGAGTGCTTGTAATTTTACCCATTTTCATTTTCTCTTTTATTTATACAAACTTCTAAGTAAGGGGTACTGATACCATAAAAGAACAATAGCCTATTGAATAGGAAGTCCCTATAGTATTTACCCTATTTACCATTTGTTTGATAATGTAATTGAGTAGGCATTACCACTGGTTTTGCCTTAATCCGATTCCCATTATACCTGCCAAATTCCTGACGTCTTTTCCGTATTTGAAAACGTTCTTGTATTAGCTGACATTACAGGTCACCAGCTGCAAATGCTCTCGCATGCGAATTCCCGTGATTTTTCCCCTCGTGAATGCCGTTGACATCCGTCTAAAGAGAGCGACTCCAGTCTACAAATGCGCATATACATTGTAAATTCTTGAATAGGGATTAAATGGGCACATAAGGTTAATTCAACATCCACAGTTCAACGTTATTTGGACGTTAACACAATGATTAATGAATGTTTAGAATCCGTTATGTTAGGGGTAAACATACATGAACAGATCCGTCTAAGAGAGCGACTCCAGTCCTAAGAGAGCGACTCCAGTCCAGAATTTATTATTATTATATGTAAAAGCGAGGTATTATAGGTTCAGTCTATACTACGGGGGGAGTAGGGAAATATGATGAGACTTGTGTTCACATCAGTTTTTCACTCAGAATATATTTTTGAGTAATGCAATTTCTTAATTCGGAATTATTTAGAACGAATTTCCCCAAGTAACTATAACCGGGAATACTATTTTTCCATCTTCCTTGTCTAGTGGCCTAAACTCGAACTAAAGTTTGAATTGATTGGGGGACAAAATATTTCAGAAAGCGGTTGTGTATCCATTGTTATGGACTGTTTCTAAACAGCCTGTGGCTTTTTAGATAGTTCTTGAAATTGCAGCAATTACGTGTATTTCGCAATGGTGTAGATTTGTGTAGAGATTTGTGTAGGTGAAATTATAAAGGTTGCTAACTGTGAATTGCTCTCACTAATTCTCATGTCCGGTATGTCTTATCATTTACGTCATCAAATGAAATGGATACACTCTGTTTTTATAAGAAACGACTTTAAAAGAAGCAGTACTGACAATTTTGCAGAACATTTGCAATTTATTGCATATCAATATTCCAGGTATTTTTGACGCTTGTAGGTTCCTGGAATCTGGATCTCTTTAAGTCTTAAGAAAAAATTTAAATTGGTCAAATTTGCACATGTTAAAGCTTTTCTGCCTTACAGTTTTTAACATGCAAGCTAAGGGGACTAAGGGGAATTAGGTCCACACGATTAGTATATTTAAGCTTAAAAGCAGTAAATCAAGTTGTTGTTTTCTCTCGTTTGTATATTTTGAGCCTACCCAAGTATTATTTATCACCCCAAGATGATGCCTTAAATTTGGTAAGAAAATTGTCTAACAGTTGCTCAGCATAAAGTCGAGAAAGTTTCGAATACCACCTGCTATTATCTTATATATGAAGTCGAACCCGTTACCCGCTACCAAAGACAGGGCTAATTTGACCTTTCAGATAAAAAACGAGAAGAAGGTGCTGAAACAAGGAAATTGGAATAAGGTCCAGCAAACTCAAGACGTTGGTTAGACGTTGCAATAACGTTACTAATGTTCGAAGAACGTACAATTGACGGTCTAAATGACGTCAAATCAGCGCCAAGTAACCCGTTAGAGAGTAGACAGTGTTACGGAAATACACTTCACCACAACATGTAATCACAGGTAATTGAGATGTAGTTGGGTGAAGAAAAAAAGAACCTGCATATTTTGTAACGTTGCCAGTGGGAACGAATATTGTCGAGAGGGAAACCGGAAACCTTTCATATGTGAAGGTATTTTTTGAATACTATAAGGATTATTGCGCGGTCCCTCAGTTGTGCATGTCTTATTGGACAAAGCAATGTGACTCTTTTTCCAAAAGTTGCTGTTTGTTGTTTTATTTTTTCCCGCACCGTACTATTTACAGGCCATATTTAATAACAATATTATGTACACTGATACAGCATAACAACTTTCGCACACCACCATTCCCCCCATAACTGTATAAAAACTCAGCAATATCTAACACAGTTTTTCATAGTGTGGCTGTAATTCCTTCATTTGCTAGTTTACTAGCCGGGATCAATGCCGTAACTGTGTACATAATAATCAGTGACTTTTAACTAACCTGCATATATAGACCTAAACCCCGGCCCGGTCAACACTCTCCAGCTTTGTGTTTATATATCGTATGTACGCGCTACAGAGAACTATATGCTTGTGATTGTGACATGCTGAAAATAAAGGCTAACTGATCTAGATGTTTAGTTGAAAGTGCAGCCTCATTCTGATCATCAATGCGTTGAGGTTTGCAGCACGCTCCCGCTGTTTTATTCACATATTTTCTGGCATCGATTAACATTTTTCTAGTTTCTATGGCTACGCATTTGGTATGTATATAACGATAAAAGTCAAGAAATAAACAATTGCGCATAAATTTGTACATGTTCCAACTATTATAACAGTTGTGCGGTTTTTTGGGATAATTTCGTGCGGTTTTCATAGGATGAAAAAAAGAATGCAAAAATTAGTCACGTTTCACATCAATCTCTTAAAGTCATCAAGATATATAGTTCGCGTTTCAATTTATGATCAGTCGTTTTTTATATAGAAAAGTTTCTACTTTATCGTTCTTTTTTTCTATGGTGGTTAATTTGCAGAACCATGTGACCCGATTGGTGTAACCAAATCGAGTCAGTTGAGCAGACCTTTACTAATAACTGTAAATTTGAAAATCACCAAAAAAAGAATCAATTTTAGTTGGTTCTTTTTTGGTGTCATTATTTTGCGTTTGGCACCACTTTTGGTATTAAAATTCTACCAAAGGTCTGTATACAAATGTGGTTATCTCAACTATCGACTTCGAAGCTGTAATAGAATATCCCGAACAAAACAGAGTGATCTGAGATGTTTCTCAAATATAATCTTAAACCATAACGGTAACCCGACACGGAGGATTCTTTTAATTGGCAGGCACGCACTAATGAGCACAATACATTTGTTTTGCTGGCTTGGCTGCCCAAAATGATGACAGGATGAAGTCAATCGAACACAACAATAGTGTTGCATACGGTCTAACCGATATATAGATAGATATTTCCAAAGATAAAAAAGAGCAGTGACGATACAAAGAGCTTTATTGCACAGCATGATTTTCACCAAAAGATTTAGTCGCTTTTTTATAACGTCGACAACTACAATCCTCATCATCAAAATAATTTTTGTGTTTAACGTGAGAAAGAAGACATCTACAGGTTGAAAAATCCCCTTTCTCCTTTATCCAATGTTGTTATACCTAGATTGGTAGAGCTCAGAAAAAAATTTGAACAGAAGAAATGGGGGGGAGGGGCTTTCAAGGTTCAAATTACGAAAAAAACAAAACGATTTTTTCGATTTATCGCAACAAATTTGGCAAAGATTGAAGTATCCTTTCGGAAAAATCGGGAAATCGGAATTTACAGGATTATCTTTTACTCAGTCTCTACGTAGAATCAAATTCTACCCGCAAATTATGTCGTCTACTTTACGGCACTTAAAAGATGAGTCGTGTGAACAGGCTGTTGTGCCCCTCCCCCCTTTTTGGCCTCACCATTGACCATCTTCAATTTTATTAGTTAGTTATGCGGGCTTTGCAATTCGAATAAAGCTTAAATGCCTATTTAATGGGCCAAATTCACTAGAATAGTAAGCTATGATGAAAAATTGACGGTAAGAATTTTATCACTTTGCACAGATTGAAAGAATTTTCTAGTGATCGTTTAGACTGGATTCGTTCTTTCGGGAAATAGACTGGATTCACGGGAATTTTTTTATAATCTGAGAAAATCTTTCCCGTAAACATATCATATCAAAAAAGGAAAGTCAACGACTAGCATTATCTAGTCTAGTGATCAATCATTTCCACCCTCGCTTTGGGTTTTCTATAGAAATAGAGAAGGAAATGAGACGGGTATCACCTTTTATATAATAGAGGGAGTGCGCTAGTGTTAGCTTTCTACCCTATCCTTATACCTTTTCTCGCTTACCGTGCGCAAGGTCGTGGGTTCAATCCCTGGGTTTACGTACCAAAAGACTGTAAAAGTTGATACTCGTTGCCTCCCTGCTTTAGCACTCACCAATTAAGGGTTGGGACGAGGGTAAGTGGTGGGATAGGAGTGGCGTCCACCCCTACCGCAAGGGAGTAGATATTTGAAAATGGAGCTTACGGGTCACTCTTGACTGCGGTAGCTGAGCTTACTTTACCTATACCTGTAACTGGCGTCACATGGTAGAGACGTGATGGTTTACTTGACCCTAAGTACTCTTTCATAGAGAAGGTGAGATCGATCAATTATTTTCAATTGTGTTTATGTCTCTCGGATTAACACGATTAAAACGTTTCCCACCATGCAAGGATCTTCAAGATCCTTTCACCATGGAAGTATATTTATCATAGAAAAACCTAGTGGGATAATCCTAATCACTTCTACGAAATAATAGCACAATTAACGCCTTTTAATTTCCTTGATCCTATCAATCAGCAGAGGGGAAGATTTAGAGAGGCTTTTTTATTTATTTAAACATATTTTCCTAGCCCAGGCGAGAGCCTCTTCACTTCTATTGAACTGTTATCAAAGAGGCTTTTTCATCCTTGCGAAACACCAAAAAGGGGAGCCTTCATGGAATTAGTACTGAGTAGAATCGAATTGGAGCTGTGGCCGAGTGGTTAAGACGCTAGGCTCGTAACCTGCTGGACGGGAGTTCGAGTCCGCCACGTCACAGTGATAGGTTCCGTTGTAGGTGTTTCGCAACGCAGGCAGGAGCCCTCATTGACAACGGTCTACTTAGTACTACCTATAGTACTACTTAGTACTGAAGAGGCTATCCTGGGTAAATATTTGTCCATAATAATAATAATAATAATAATAATAATAATAATAATAATAATAAATCAAATTCCAATCAGAAGCTATGCTATATATTGAAAATGGCATTTTGGTCTGTGAAGTACACGCAAATCACGTGATCGTTAAAATAATGATACCAATTCGTCATCATTTATAGACTCTGAAGTTTCAATGTAGATATCCGGGAGAGATGGATACAACCCCTCTCGTTTTACGTGTAGGTCGTTATACATTCATGGTGCCCAATCTTCCTGATTTCACTGGAAAGTAAGTTGGGAAATCCAGGAATGATAGGCACCATGATAATCGACCAAAACATTACAATATTCCCTATATCCATGAATTTATAGTCTAATTTCATACTCTACGGAAATAAACGACACAGTTTTTGAAAGTCGAGTAGCAATTTTTACCACTGAAAGCGGTGGGAGTTGAGCCTCGATCCAAAACTCAGCGCCTTAACCTATCAGGGGGGGGGGGGGGTCAGAATTCGGCGGAACGATTAGCCGGCGGAATATTGATAAACAGCCTGCGGAATAGTCATCCAGCCGCCGGAATAGTTAATCAGCCGCCGGAGTAGTCATCCAGCCGCCGGAATAGTGAATAAGCCGGCGGAATAGACAGACGGCCTTAAAATCTGGTCTGTAAAATGCAATAACTAGTAAACAAGAATATAAAGATTGTTACCAATAATATTTACCATAAGTATGTAAAATTTGTATTAAAAATATACAAATAAACAAGATCGGGTGTTTCATTTACCCTATAGCACAGCAGGTACAATCTAAGTGAAAACTGAACATTATTCAGTATATTAACATGTAATTAAATTTAAAACAAGAATTTTAACACCATTGTCATTTTCACATACTCCACGTTTTTCCTTTTCTAACTCTAATTCTTTTGAAATAACATGTAACAGTAGCAAGTAGGTATCTAAAGACCAGAATCGATCGAGGCCGCCTGAATAAATATTCCGCCGGCTGATTAACCATTCCGGCGGCTAATTGACTATTCCGGCGGCTGGATGACCATTCCGCCGGCTGATTGTCAATATTCCGTTCCGGCGAATTCTGATCCTGATCCCCCCCTGATATTAACCACGCCACGCTTCAATAATGAATAATAGTCAATTGTAAAAATGTATGAATGTTCTCAAAGAGCCCTCATCTATTTATATCACTACTTCAATCAATCAATCAATCAATCAATCAATTCAGAAACATATTCCATGGCTATTCGCCATTCAGTCGAATCGCGTATTTAGCGAGAATATTTTTGTGTCAAATTTTATAAGCCCCCCTCCCGTTTAACCCCTAAAACTAATTTTGACAAATAAGCCCCCGGGGGCTTATTCTATCATTTACGGTAAATAAAACTTCATTTATGCCCTCGATTTGCAATGTGACGTCATTATTATCGCATTCGAACGCAGTGTAAAAAAACAAAACAAATAAAAACCGAAATGAGTAATAATAGTAATAACGCCATTTTCTTGGGCATTTTATACATTTACCACCCTTGATTTTCTATTTATTTCCCTTCAGTGCAATTTAGGCCCTCGGATATGCCTCGGGCATAAATTTCACTGGCGGGCATAAATCAAAAATCGCGGGCTGTAAATATATAAAATGCCCGCAAAAAATAGCGTTATTGTACTAGGTCCGGTCCTTCTTTCGAGGTTAAAATATCAAACAACACAACAGGAAATTTATTTTTGAGAATCACAAACAGCTGTGAGATTGAAATAAAGTATACTTTATAAATATAGAATCGATTCAAATATATTCTTTATTAATAACTTTTCTATCTATATAAATTTTCAAAATGCTTTTCCTGTAACAGTAGCTTTTTAAAATTTTACTTTTTTTAATGGAAGTGATTTTCACGGAAAGAAAATACTCACAAAGTGAACATGAAATTCGCGAATATTCCCAAATTTTACCAATATTTCTTCTATCAAGCTCTGAGACAGGAAAACTGGTTTAAAATCAATCAATCGTTTTCAAATAAAATTTGCACAACTTTTTATCATATTTCTTAAAAAAAAAAACACACAAAAATTACAATGAAAAAGTGATCGGCTGCTTTCGGTAACTATCCGCAAAGTTCCTATCCGCAAAGTCACGAAATATAGTAGAGCAAAAAATCCCGAAACGGTATATCGGGTAGACTAGATATAGTCTTGCTTGTTCACTTTTTCAATGTTTACACAGTTCAACAAAATATTTCAAACGACATAAATAATAGTTAAATGGTATAATGTACAATGCATAAAAAAAAGGTTTTCAAAAAAAAAAAGCAGTAAAAGCATCCCAGCCGGTAAAGTCATTAAAAAGTCAACGGGGAGGAGTGTTTTCTATTGAATAAGGCACGCAATGTTTGGTGCCAAACCAATAAAAATACACTTCTCCGCATAAGCTTTGTGAGTATTTTACCAACCTAGATAAAAAAAGGATTTAACCAAGGGCAGTCAGCAACTGTTCTTTCCGCAGTTTGGCGAGACGGAAAATATCTTCCGATAAAGTTTGTACCGATTTGTAGTTTGCGGTTTGCGAAGAAAATATATCTTTCATGAAGCCCACAATATTTTCCTAAAAATAAAAAAAAGTATGTAAAATAAAGCCCATTTCTCATAATAACGAGAAACGCACGAGTATTTGATTGAAATTCGGTAGATGAGAAATTTAAACCACACGGTTAAAGATAGAGAGAGGACTTAGAATACTTTCCAAACTCACACATGTAAATATCAACGGCATTTATTACACAATCACCGACTGTCAATTCAACATATCTTCTACTTCGAAAAAAATCTTGGGAAGATTAGTAACAAGCGACTGATTTCAACGACGTGGAGCAAGTATAGATCTAAAAAACAATAAATTACTTACCTTGAAAGTAGAACACATTTCATTCAATTCTTTTACGGGACCAAGGAAGCCCCATGCAAGGAGAGGCGTCAAATGCATCGATATATTGTAGAACCTTGAGAAGAAGCCATCTGGATTCTAAAGTACAGAAACGAAAGTAAGATGAAAAAGAAGAATAAAAAACTTTTTTTGGTACGTTAAGGATATTGGAGCTGTGGTCGATCGGATTGAGTTGTTAAGACGCGAGACTCTTATCCTTATGAGGGGGGATCGGGTTCATAATTCACGGAAACTAGATGTCGTGGTGGTTTTATGCATGTCGTGGTGGTTTCGTTCCTTGGTTTCATGGTTTTGTAGATGTCGTGGTTTTAGGTCTCGGTTTTTTTCTCGGTTTTTAGATGTCGTGGTTTTAAGCCTCGTTTT
>JAYRBV010051229.1:0-17901 GCA_036023255.1 Mitrocomella polydiademata
ATTTTTCTAGTTGTATCATTTGCAGCTGATGATTGTTGTAAAAACATGAAACTTTTAGTTCTGCTAAAGACATAGTTCTTCTTCTGTGTTTTCCCTATATTTCTAAAGATCAAAATTTTTCAAAATTAATTTTTTGGTTTCATTTTGGCAAATACTTATTGTTACTAACAAAAAAGTCAAAGTTTAATCTGTTTCTTCGATTTTTTTAACTGACGTCGTCATGGCATTGCCGTCGACCGTACATGCGTACAGGGTCGTTATAGTATAAGGAATCAAGAGACCCTTCTTAGTTGATGGTGGTTCTAAATTAACTGCGCCAAATTATAGGAGAGCAAAAAGTGAGCGTGTGGAAAATGCTGAACAATAGTATTTAAAGAAGAGGAACACGAACATATGCAGAGACATACACATGACAACACGTGCTCGAGACAGACCCAAATGAAAATGGCCAACTAAAGATAAGTCATTGAAGTCATGATCCTATTCAAGGATCCTTGTTAATATCAAAATTTCAAAATACCATACCCCGTACAAGCATGTCCATTGGACAATATAATTCACAGAATGAACAGAATATGTAGTGAGTAGTATAGTCTGTTTTATGTAAAATGGCCTCACTGACCTAGAGCCTTCAGCAGCCGTTTGGCTCTTTCTAGAATAGTCCGCACAGTCAGTTTCACTGAAACTATACGCATGCGAATTGACCAAAGTGTAACAGATCGGATTTTATGTTACCCTTTATACCAACTGTGTTATCCGCCGCGGCGTTAAACACTTATCAAAACCTCTTAGGCTTAGAATAGATTCTAACTGATTGGAAAAGAGTTGTTTTTGGAGGAGTTGTGATGTGTAGTGTATTACGTCAATCTGACGCTATAACGATCAAAAATGTTGTTTTTGACGTCAGGTAGTTTGAAGCGGTAGCGTTGTTTCACATTTTTTAACGTTCCAAAATTCGACAAGTGAAAACAAACCCTTAAGTTTGCTTTGGTTTGAAGACAGGCTAACCTTTTTAGTTACTGCTCGGCCGAATGGGCCTAAAGCTAGAAAAAAAATCCCAATTGTTTGAATATTCGACATAATGTATTTTAAACTGGTTTATAGTCCCTGAAAAGTCACTGTCTCTACTTACAACCTGTTTCTCAAGCCAACGTTCACGAGCATATAGATATTCGCGCAAAATTACGATCAGCCACTCTGCATCACTGACTATTCAGAGAAGTATAAAACCAATGTCACGGTCAGTTTATTGTGTCATTCCGTGATGACCTCTCTTCAATGTTTAGCGTGTTAATTATGGAACAACACTAAGCAACAACAAACTATGAAAAAAAACGTTACAAAGTAAACTTGTCATTGTAACCTTTTATATCACAAATCTCGCCATATCGCTCTCTACAAGCCATTTATGTTTGTTTTTATTTCCTGAAAGTTTTGTGTGAAAACATTTAAAAAAAATTGAGGTTATCGATGAATGTTTCAAACGGAAGAAAAGCTTTTGTATAACATCAGACGCTTTTGATTGAGGTTGTTGAAGAACGGTTTAGCGATTACCACCAAAATTATAAACTGCTTTGGAAAGAAAAACATGTGAAGATTATAAAAAGATTAGAAGAGCGTTACATGAAATGTTAATTTCCCAATTTGTGATGGTTTGTTGTGGTGATTTGGTTATATAATAGCGAACTCTGTCGTAAATTTGTATATAAGTGTAGTAGTGGTTAAATCTCGAAGAAGCGCTTGATTTGGTGTCTGGGGTCTTTTCATTTTATGAATAATTATTACGATGATTTATTCTAGATTCCTACTCTGGGAAATTAAGAAATTATTATTTCTAAATTCCAAGTTGCCACCCTGTAACCCTCTTTCCAGATTTATTTGAATTATCATATTATTTATGATGATTTGGGATTCCAAGGCTCTTTTTTGAATAGGAAGAAGTTTTCCTCTATTTATCTATATAATAAAGCGGTGTTTTGTCTCTTTATATCTATGTACGCATTTAAAATGGTAGCCGAGCTGTGGGAGAAATAATTTCAACATTTTCAAAATTTGTTTGTCCAAAAAATGTAAAAAAAAAATTTTTTGCAACATTTATTTTTTCTCCAACAATGTTTTTTTTTAGCAAGCGTGCGTTCTATCGACGGGCGAAAGCAGTGTCTCTTCAGCGTCCTTACGACGCTGGTTTACCAAGTATATTTGCTCTAGATTTTCAATCGACGATTTTGACAAGGAATGGTTTCAATCCCGTATAATTGTTTTTTTACACGATATTGAAGATTTCTATAATTGTTGATTTAAAATCTTTAGCTCTTACATATATGAAAATACTATTTTTTTAAATAAATCTTTATTTTTTGAAGAATATTTTATAATTTCTTGCTATTTTGGAAATAGATGTCTTCTCCTTATTTTATATATTGATACATAATCTAAGCAAGTTTTGGTTGAACAGATATTACCCCCCCCCATTCGTTTTTGTTATTTCAATATTTCGTAGACAATTTTAAAAAGCTTTGAAAATGTCTGTCACTGTGTAATTTTTCTATGATATGATGATAATGTGATTAGAGCTTAAATAATTTTACAAAACCTCATGATAATGAAGACCCTTTTGGTTTTGAAATTTGCATCGGGGTGCATAACGGAGCATCTACGTCATTCGATCGTGAGCGATCATCTTTCCTTGCGTGCATGACATTTTAAATACCCGTCCTTATTTCAGCGTGTTTCCTAAGACAATGAGTCTTCGAATTTCATTAAAAGAGAAATATCTTATAGATAGTCGAACAGACTTCCTTTGTTTCACCCTTTTGAATTTATTTTCAAAATGTTTTACGCAAAAATAAGGATTGTTGGCAAAGTATTTCTAAATATTTCACAAATACTATTTTTCTTTTTGGCTTGAATTTTCAAGAAAACAAATCTTTACAACAATATTATAGTATACATGACAGTGCCTACTATTGACATTCGATCTTACGAGGAGCAAAACCATGTTACATTCTTATACCCTCCAAGTGTATTGCATATTCTCAACATTTTATCTATTTCTCACACATGTGCCTTCAAGAGACCTTGAAATTTTATTTATATGTTGACTTGTAAGTCTTCACTCGTTTCCATGAAATTATTTCCCATTTGGCATTAATGTTGTCATGATAACGGCGCATGCGCTTTTTGAAAATATAATCAGAAACTTGGGAAAAGGTCTATCGGTACATTGCTGGTATTGTTACCATTGTTTGTATTGGGGATTTTGACAGAGTTATCAAGGTAATCTGAGTCTTTTTCAGACTTATTGTGATTTGTGACTTGTCACTTGTGAATGGTGATCGGTTGGAATTACTTGTGACTTTTGACTTGTGATTTGTAAAGTGAGTGGAGAACGTATGATCGAAGTTGCTTCAAGAATTGTAACCTGTGTTTGTATTAATTATCATTGTGCATTCAGTATTGTTGACATTCAGAGAGGAATATTCGTGCTAATAGGTAGTCTGAAAAAAATCCCGAAACGGTTTATCGAATGTGCGTATAGGATACCTATTCGAAAAAGATTACTCGCAAATTACTCGCGCGCTTTACTCTGCATCATTTACATCGTGCAATCCGATTGTCTCAAAATTTTCAACCGCTCTTCTTCTGGGCCGCATGTACATTTCTTAAAAATAAAATCTGACATAATTATGACTAATTAATGGCAACTGCTTGAAAATACAATGATTTCCCCTTTCTTCTCCCAGCAGGCAATCAGTCATACCGTTATGAACGTCGGAAAAAGGTTTAAACGACGTTCCGGCTTGCCGAAAATGGCACGAGGCGAGTGTGGCTTAAGTTTTATAGACTTACAATAGACTTGTTAATTAATCCTTTAATTATCTCATTACAGTGAATTAAGTTAACTAAGTCTGAGGATGATGATATTGCTTAATAAGAATCAGGAAATATATGTTACCGCAAACTGTGGCATCACGCTGCGCTTTTAAATCGACAATTAGCTATTTGTTAATTGACCACGTAATTAGCTCGATTTGTTTGTAAAAAATCACTGCGTGAAGCTAATCCTTCCTTGATTGGGGTCCTGATTAAGAAAAGATAAATTTACGAAAAAGGACTTCCACTGGATTTTCCTGTGCTAAAATGATTATCGAACGAAGCACGTTTTGTGGTTTTTGTGTTTTGACTTAATTTATTCTTTATTTAATTATAATAATATAGGCTATATAAGTTCCTCCTCGCAGAAGGATAAGAAAAGTTTGCTTTTACTAGTTTGTTTTTAAAGTCTGTATAACTTTAGCCCGTTGCATTGGTTTTTTTACAGCGATTTAATCATACTAGTTTTAAGTATTTTTTTGGAGATGCGGTATTATTTTAACATAAAGTGATGTTGTGACACATTGGCAAAAAAAAAAAAAAAAAAAGTCTTTATTTCTAATTTTACCTTAAAGATTTTCGGATGGGTATTACACAACTGTACATGTCTTAAATAAAAGTGGGAACATGTCCTAAAGTGGGAACCCTTTAAGATCTCACCAACCACAAGTCCTGTTGACTTGAAATTTTTACAAGCGATAAACCTTCAGAAATGATGACGATTGATACCATTTTTAATTTGTTCACGTGACATGCGTGTATTTACAGACCAAACTTGCTTTTTTGAAGATTCTCAATAACTTTTGACCTAGAACTTGGATTGACTTCAAACTTTCACCAATACAGGATATTGAATTGATTTTAGGGCTCACCATCTTTGTCATGGGACCAGCCTGTAATTTACAGACCGGTCTGTAAAATGCCAAATTTCCGGTATGTAAAATACACAAATTATCACGTGATTATTCCCAAATGGTAGCTGTTAATAATATCTACCATCATGCCAAGTTTCATGCCAATTCCACCTATTGTTCTTGAGGTATTGGCATTTTTAGTAAAAAATGGACCGGCCTGTAAAATACACATTGGTCACGTAATCAAAACAGAAATGGTGACAATCTTCAATATCTGGTAATGTGTAACACTGGTCAAAATTTCAAGTCAAACTTGTGGTTGTTGAGATCTTAAAGGGTTCCAAATTTAGGACATATTCCCACTTTAGGACATGCACAATTACTTCCTTCTTTGAAAGGTTTTTTGCTCTCTTTTTTTACGCTTGTTCTGAGTGAAAACTTTGCTGAAAATAATAGAATGTTCTAGAAATTTACTCTCTTTTTGATGGGATATTCGACTTTGCCAAGCTGTGACTTAGTATAAATTATAGGAGGGTATCTAAGTTTCAATTCATGTTCACTTGTCAAAACCTCATAAGATAGACTGAAAGAACGAGGCATTTCATGAAATTTGCCTCGATTTTACAAACAAATTTAAGAGATTTTTCTATAAAAGAACACGACTGATCATGAAATGAATTGTAAACTATTTATGACAGTGTTCTATACCAAAATTCTACCATTGTATTCATTAGGCCGAGTCTCTCTTTCAGTGGAGTGTATTGACTGACGCTCTTGAAAAAGAAAATCAAAGCTCGTAACTTTTATAAGAGATATATATATTTCAAACTCGACATTCAATTATATCCGATAATATTTCTACATTTGATTTCCGAAAAAAAATCTTCAAATTTGAACCACATACGAATTCTGATAATAAGATTTTTGGGGAGATGAAGAAATGAGAGCGTGTTTCACCAAGCTAATTACAGCATTCAAACTTGTAATATATTTGTAACATAGATTTCATTCATGAAAGTATAATGGCAGCCATAACAATGCTTGGACTCTCCGCTTACTGTCAACTTCGCTATATTGTAACGTATTTTTTTATTACACAGCTTCTTATGTTATAATGGTCTCATTGATAAAAGACGTCTTGGCTAAAGGATTTTTCATTTAAGTTAAGTCAGACGATCCTTAAAACAATATATTCATCTAATCGCCATGACACCACAGTTTCGTACATACTTAGGCCCCTAATAAATAGAGATTTTGTGCAGACAGACTAGACTAATGACCAGCCTGTCATCATCATGCTTATGACCAGATATTGATGATGATGTTCATGGTCGAATGACTCTTGTAATATTATACTTAAATAAACTACAGTCTGTGAAAAGTCTTCACTTACACAAGCCATTATCCATGCGTTTAATAGATATTCGCATAGACCGAGCCGGCACTAAAACGTTTTTTAAACGAATTTTTAAAGCTCTAGTCTTCGTTATCCCTCTAGCCTTGCGCGACAAATGAACAAATCCACTCAGCTTCGAGAGTTATTTACAACGTTGGTCGTGAACACCGATCTGGTTGAGTGTGTCTAAGTTTCAATTAATGTTCACTTGTCAAAACCTCATAAAATAGACTGGAAAAACGAGGCATTTGATGAAATTTGCCTCGATTTTACAAACACATTTAAGAGACTTTTCTATGAAAGAACGACTGATCATGGTATTGAAACGCGAACTATATGGGCTGGGCAACTTTTTCAAAAACTCACTCTGTAAAGAGAGCGTTTGCTATTGAACCTTCCAACAACATATATTTATATGTAAAATTTCCATAGCGAAAACACTTTGGGGCGATATTCAAGATATTCAACGAAATTTGCCACGCGCGCGCGAGGTTGAGTAAGTTTGCATCATGATTCTTCTCTATCCTTTCTAGTTTTGGTTAAGCTGCGAGATTAACACATGTTTATCTTTTTTTACAAACGCTTAGGACCGACTAAACATAAAGAAAGAGAAGTAAGTAGAGGGAGAACGAAAGAAAAAAAGACGTCCCATATATACAAGCACAACATGGCGATAACAATTCATCAAAAAAGCATGCTGACTTGACACAGTTAATTAAACGTTGTTTAATCCTGTACGCTAAAAAAAGTTGCTTTAAAGCATTTAATAGATACACAACAAGCTCGTCACAGCAAAAATTGAAAAGCTCAGACGGTTAGTCAGAGAGGTTTTTTGCTTGGTATATGTTCTCAAGTTTTATAGATATTTTGTTCGACATTTCCATGTATACTTCATTTCAAGTATTAAGGGAAAAATTGTTAGCGTGGTTCTGCAAGTTAGTAAGAACGATTAATAATGTTTGATTGACATGTGTTAATCATATGGCTAGTTGCAAATGAAAGAATCCATTTCCCTACATTTTTAATTCGTGGTTATCTCGTTTATCACTTGATTTTCACTCGTGCTTGTTTATTCTGTATTTAGAGCTGTTTATTAATTTAGGCTGTACCATCGATAAAGCTCTAATTGTCCCCTACGTAAGTTAAACCTTTAGCCGGTTATTTTGTTGGTATGCACTTGTGTGAGATTGAATTTAAAGCTTGGAATTCAACAATCTACTAGGAGAATTATGAATCTACTGGGGAAATTGTGAATATACCACAGGCGAATTGTGAATATACCAGTGGAATCGTAAATCCACCTAGGGAATTTTTATCCACCTGGGGAATTGTAATGGCATGGAACGAAAATTCCAAACTGAATAATTTCCTTTATTTGATACCGTTGAGTTTTGGACTTTAATTTCATCAATCTACAAGGGGAATTGTAGAACCATAGAAAAAACCTTACAACTATCCCATCTCCCTTTGATTGGGTAATTCACTCGATGATAACTTGAAAGGAGTTAAATTATATTTAAACAAACATGGAATTCGGATTACAAGTCTGGACTTGACATTCCCTACGCAAAGATAAACAAAAGGAAACTTTTGATGTTATTTTAGAAGAGCACACTCAATATTTGATGCTGATGGTAATTTGGCTTTTCTATTTTTTTGCGGTAAATTTGTCTATTTTGTTTGCATTCCAAAGCGTACTGTAACACACTGGTTGGTTTGCAACGAGATGAGAGTGTAAATAATGTGTACTGTAACACCTTGGTTGGTTTGCAACGAGATGAGAGTGTATTGTAACACACTGGTTGGTTTGCAACGAGATGAGAGTGTATTGTAACACACTGGTTGGTTTGCAACGAGATGAGAGTGTAAATAATGTGTTCATTGATAATTCAGAAACTATAAAATATAAAAGATGTTTATCTTTAGAGAGATGTCTTTTGGTATTTTGTACACAGTGACTATGGAATACCTGATATGATTTGAAAAGATTGAGGTATTTCTTTTTTATTAGGTGATGATGTGGCAATTTTTAATGGTGAATTAAATGGCCAATTTATTATTTTTTACATTACTATAACCATAAAGTAATACACTATGTATATGAATACCTACCTGATACACATCTTTAAAATAATCAGGTATTTCTGATAATTGTGGTGAAGTGGTAATTGTAATGGCGAAGGTTGATGGTCAAGTCATGTTTTTCCTTCCATAACTGACCGGCTCTGCAAACAGTAAAGGGGGTATGTTACTTGTTCTCCGCTCAACTTAAAAATAAGTGTAAGGAAATAATGATTTCAAATAACCACTCATAATTCGAAAAATTGATGTGAACGACTATAATTTTGCTAGGAATTAATTTTTAGATCTTGATGAACATATATTGGCATGAGGAGGAAAATTGTATTATTATGTATTTTATTTATCTTTTTATTTTCCAATTTATTTAAAGTTGGTTTTACATAGTCAAAAATACTAATTTACATCAAATTATTCGAATACTTTGATGAAATATTTAGTGAAGTCATTAAATTTATAAGGAAGGTTGGCTGGTAATTCTATGGAAAGATGAAAATATATATGTTTTGTGTTTTTTTTTTTGCTTTTAGACTAATGGTATATCCTTCATACATACAAATTTCAACAGGAATAATGTTCTAAGTATACTTTTACTCGTCTTCTAGAGAGAAGTTTGATTACTGGCGGGCAGACTACTACAGTACTACAGTAAAACTGCCGGCTTAAGCCGAGACAGTTATTAAGAGCAATGTCACATATTTGCTGTTCTGTCATCTTTACTACATAGAATTCTGTCATACTACAAACCGACTCCCCTTCAAAATTCAATGACGTCACTGAATGTTGGTAAATGTGTAATGCGACGTGCCGCCCATAGTTTTTTGATGGTCTAACAGTTGGTCGGCTCAAGAGAGATAAGGGTCCCGCCCCAACGCCATTTCAATATGGCCACATGTTGTAGCATTTGGAAAACCAAAATGGATGAAAAATGAAAAATATGGAAGAGATCCTAACGATCTTTGTCCGAAAAATTATACTTTTTGCATATATTTCAATTTTTTTTACTCGGAGCTTATCGCGGATATCGACATTCTTGTCGCTGCACCCACCTGATTATAAGGTTACAAAATACTTCTTTGCCTTTTTTTAAATTTCGTCTGCCTTGTCCTATTCTGTCCAATATTCAAGAGAGTTGATAAAGATTAACAGTATATTGGCTAATTAATTTTGATTAGAATTTATTAGTATATTTTTGCGATAGGATAACTAAAGAGTGCTTATTGATAGCGTCTGTCCGCACGCGCGATCACAAATTTTACGCTACGGTGTAAACAAAATGTTTGTTTCAAAATACATAGCAAAAGTGGTTCGTTTACAATAAAGGCCCGAGCTTTTTTTTGTGTTAAGTCACGCGGTTAATCCCATACTATCAGATGACAAGTCTATATTTACGCCACTATTTCTGAGATGTCATCCTCGCGCTAAGTCCTTTTGTACAGTCGTATGTGAGCTCATGACTTTAGAAATCTCTCAAAATTTATTCTGAGAGAATCTTTTCGTTCGGAGTTTATTCAACGTTTTCAGCTGAATGTCAAAAAACTTGGAAAAAACAAACAAAAAAACACACACAATCTTTCAGAATATAAAAATGCTGTAACTTTAATAATCTATTTTCAATTGAATGGATATTAACAAAAATGAAAACTGCGTTAATAACTTAAATATACTGGGTCAAATAAAAGGGACATTCGCGCGAAATAAATTCCAATGCTTGACATGAGCGGGGAGGAGAAATAGCATCATAATATAATCTTGAGCTTAGCTATCATTATCCTCCACTCTGTATTTATATTCTATTTAGTTGTTTTTTTTCTCTTTCAGTGAACAGAATTAAAAAAAAAAGAAAGAAAGAAAAGAAAAGAAATTATAGACCACAACAAAGAAGAGAAGAGAGGAAAACTAAATGACACGCAAATCAGTATGCGAGTTGAGTCTACGCGAGCAGACACCAGCTTAACCACAAATGCAACAGTCAACCAACACAGAAAGCTATCACACGAACTATCCGCTAACAAGCTCGCACCAAACCCAGGACATTCTCCGGTGATCGCCAAAAGACCAGTCTCCATCAACAGTCAATACAACAAATGCATTGAATTTGATACACCACTACCACCGTTGCAACAAACACCACCCTGTTGCAACTGTCGTAAGTTATTGAACCACCGTCACCAACCATCAACGCAACAAATACAAAGACACTCCTGTAACTGTAAACAACAACACCAACAACAACAACAACAAAACCATCCTTTAAAGAAGACGTCAGTCGACGCGTCAGAATATCTACAGTTATATAGTAATTTACCGAACAAATACTTCAATGAACAGCAAAATCAACAACAGCAGCAATTATTATGTTTAGACTATGATAAAAACCGTCGTGAGTTTCGAAAAAATAGCGTGAACTCCATTAAGATGTTAACCGGTGGGGAGCCAGAGGGAATCCCGCCCAACGAGCCCAATAACAACAATAACGCAGACAATGTCGATAGTAACCATAGCAATATGGGTGACCCGAACAATTTGTTGGATGAACTTGATTTAGAGCAGGCTTATTACCGTGAAAAGGTGTTTTGGTTCTTAAAACGAAAATCAAGATGGCGGCACTGGGCCATAACATTAACTATGTCACCGTATCTTTTTCAATCAGGTTTGAAGTTTCCTTATTATTCGTTATTTCAAATGGTCTCATTTTTATCACTATAAAGTGGCCTCATCATTCAATATTTACTGGTCATATTGCTATATCAATAGTTGTTTGACGTGTAAAAGTATACAGGGTGTTTTCTTTTGTGTTAAGTTTTTGAAATGAAGCGAGTCCTTATTCGTTTCATGTTTTCTTGCATGCTTGTGCGCTTCGTATATACGGAGTTCGCCGTCGAGTTTAGGAGATTTTTGGAATGTTCTAACGTAAACAAAGTTATGCTGAAGCTTTGACTTGGTATTGGCTCGAGATGCTTTAGGAACGGGATGTGTTTTTAATATTTCAAAAGTACTACTTAGTGGAGTGTTTTTTTTGGTTGATACCACACACGCATTTCCAATAGAAAAATAATCCTTCGCCACCAAGTTATTGAGTATTTCACCCGGTTGTTTAGCAAAAAATATCGAAAGTCACCGGGTAGTCCTAAAACGCTTTTAATCCTATTCGAAAATTCGAAATAAGTAGTAGACACCGACCATTCAGAAGTTTATGATAGCCGAGGTCATTATAAAGCCATAATAATCCAGAACTGGCAGACCTCAATTTAGCTAATATGCAGGCACACAATAAAAATAATTTCCGGCATAAGTATGATACATATAACACAGATATAGCGTGCAGTAAGACGGTACAAAGTAAGAAAATTTATTCCTGGTTTCTCTCGTACGATAAGTATTTAAAGGGGATTAATGTCGACTTTGCTCAGCGCTGAAACAATTGAGACGTCACGGCTTGCATAAAAAGTTTCGCATGACTTTATTTTGTTCAAAAAAAATCTTAGGATATGCAAAAGTAGGGAAGTTGAAATTAAAACGAGACAAATGATGAAATACCACGTTCCTTCTTTCTTCATCTTAAAATTCGGTAATTTTATTTGAGAAATATCAAGTTTAATTGAGAATATTATAACCAGAAGCTTCGCATAATTCTCAAATGGATTTATTTTTTACATATGATAAATGCTTACATCTTTTTGTGCTTTCCATTTTCGGAATCATAAGATTAATACACTTTTATAAAAAAAGAAAATAAAGTACCTAAACGCTTCAACTCCTGGCAGCGCTTCTTATTTTAGATAAGCCCTCCTGGGCTAAGAGCTAAGCTCGAGCATTTCTAAGGTACTTTAGACATGATATTTGTGTTAACGATGCCCAAATTTGAATGACTCCTTTTTAAATTGTTTTGATACTTTCATTTAATGCTATCCATCATTACAGAAAGTTTTCATGATTTGACGCGTTTTGGGTCAATGATTGATGAACATTTCTTTGCAATTGTTAATTTACAAACATCATACCTTGAAAGTAATCCATTACATTATTAACAGCTGTAGTATAAGACTTTTTATTTAGCCAGCCTGATATTCCAGTTTGTGTCACACGATTTCAGAGGTTTAAAGCAGAAATTTGACATTGAGTGACAGTTTTGTATGCATAAACAACAAATTTTTCATACAAAAGCTTCTACGTAATAAGAGCGGATTTTGAATGTTGTAAACTTTTGGAGAACGGGTGGAGAATGATGCAAAACTGTCTGAAAGATGCTATCTGATAATATTCAATGAGGAGTGAAATTTGGCAAACTACTTTGTGATACAGGGTAGATGGAAAAATCCATAAAAATTTATTTTTTTGGTCTTGTGGAGGTTTCATTCATCGAGTTTACACTGTGTACAAAAGATGGGTCAATTTGTTAAAACGAATTTAACATTATTATTCCCTGTTTCGCGGATTACAATGTACATTGACTTCCTCAAGCACCCTTTCTTTTGATTCATCAAATTTGTCACTGATGACGCAAGTTAAATTCAGTTAGGAAATGATTATGATAAAGTTCATTTAGCCTCTAACTCTCAGGTGTTGAGTTGCGTCTTAATCTACACATCCGGTATCTTTTAAAACCGGTAGCACACTTCTAGGTGAATTATAGAGTGAGACGAACAATAAATATTGAAGAGTTAATGTTGGCCTAAAATAACCTAAAGTTATTTCATAAACAATTCCTGCTCAACGCGGAAAATAGTGACATTTTTGTGATCGTACCAAAACAAATTATTACCTTCAATGATGGCCGCAGTACTAAATAGTTAATAAACTTTCCGGACCAAAAGAAAATATTTTTGAAATATACATGTGAAAGTACTTTAAGAAAGAAATCACTTTCATCTAAAATCTTACCGCTTTCCGGGTTGACAGAAATAGTTGGGTTAAATCCAGAATGGTACTTTAATAGCAAAAACCAAAATAACTGTGTAGTATAATCCCTCTTTTCCGTCGTTCGAGAAAGAGAATTACAACTTAATTGTTTAATACTTCCATTCTTTAGCCACTGAATTACTTTTACCGATTTTCTGGGTTTTGAAAGCAAGACAAACACTTTTTTCAAGCAATCTTATAGATTTTCTATAGAAATAGTTTTTAAGGTCTTGATATAAAAATTTTTCTCAACCAGAAAAAAATAATGACACATTCAGTGAGAAAAGTAATTTTCTAATGGTGCGCATCATGTGCAAAACCAAATCATTTTTTTGTTGTAAAGCTTTCATCAGGAATCAGTACACACTTAACTTTTTAGAAAAAAAAACAAACTTTTAAAACGGAAGACTGAAAATAGACCCTCAGAAAGCATATTTTGTAGTTTTCAGGGGGCTTGGGGTTGAGTACCAATGACACAGCATATTGCGTGATGTATAAAATTGGACCATTTTTCCATAAAAAAATAAATAAATGGCTATAAGGTTGTTGATGAAAATATTTAGCATACCAAAAAAAAAAAAAATTGATCCAAAAAGAGAATGTGGACAAGGGGATAAATAACGATTGATAGTTTTGGACGAGATTAAAGTCAAACTTGTACCCCTATCAGTTTCATTTAAGAAGTATTGTTTGTTGTATTTTTGATTCTAATTCCCATATGATATATCTACTTTGACGCTGATATATCTACTTTTTAGCATTTTGATTAATAGCCTTTTTCGTATTTTCTTGTCTGCCATTATATATTATATGCCACGTGGCATGTCATTTTGGATATTTCCGTATACAAGTTATTAACTGCTTCTTCAATTTACGAATTTTTTTTTTTTAAATATATCTTTTTTGAGGAGTGCTTTGTTCTGATAAATGAACAATGCTTTGTTCTGATAAATGAACAAAAAACCAACAAAAATTTGAAGGGATGAAACTAGACCCCTTTTGAATTTATTTTGATCTAGAAATAATAATTCATCTAAAGATTAGTGCGGGATTTCGTAAAAAAATAGTTTTCACATGTGAACACAAATCCTCAATTTGTGAGTTTTACATTTAGCAGGTCGTAATGTGTTTTGTAGTACTTCTATAATGTATTTAAAACAAATAATTTGTTGACTTCATTGAAATTATCATTAGCTGAATTTTCCCAGTCAAATATTCCAGGGACCATTTGATGTGTGTGGTCTGGCCAGCTGTAATTGGACCTGTTCACTAGGAGCAGCATTAACTTTTTAGACGATTTTCGGTTGGAAATTATCAAAATGAAGCTCGTACTAGTATGTGCGAAAAAAATGTCTTTTGTCCTATATTGTTTAACCCCGATCAAATTTGCTCTCAAAGCCTTGCAATTACAGTTTTTGCAGTACTGTTATTTATTAGCCTGTTGATCACGTTTTGGGCCTAAAATCGAATTAGTTAAAAACTCTCAAAATATGCTTAGACCAACTGGGATGTTGACGGCAAGTATATCGTGAATTCTGATCTTATATTCTATAAATTTTCTGACCTTTGTCGACGTCATCAATGGTTACGTCATACCCTGTTAAGCTTGAAGGCTAATATTTATTCGAGTAAAGTTGCGCACGCCAAATATCAAATCTTTTATAATCCAAAGGAGTTAATCCATTACAAGCTCTCGTGGTTATTATTTCATGAGTTTGGATTTTAAAATCAGTCTTCAAGCACGCGTGCATTTACTCAACGCCAATAATGTTCTTACTCATGTTTAAAAATCATAGGTGATGAAGCGCGCAATGGACACACTCCTTCTTGATTTATAGTCCGTGTCCTCTCTACCTATTGTATATTTAAGGTATTTCTTGGTCGTAAGAAGTAAAAACAAGACACTTCGAGCAAACAATTTCTCGTTTTTCCAAACAAAATTAAATTTTCTGAGAATTGAACGGATAGTCTCAATTTAAATTTCATTTTTCACTCGACAAATTCTCCGGGCGTTAAACTTTAACTTCCTCTATAGTTTTATGTTTCTTTTTTTACCTAATGACGAAAGGATTAGGAGAGAAACGATAGAGTCCATCTTGGATCTGTTATAATCAAGATTCTGATAACGCCAATAAAAATAATTATGTAGCATTGCGTTGAGATACTTCTTGGAATTCCAATGGGGTTTTGCCTTTTTTCAATTAAGTTTCAAAAGGGTCTTTAAGATTACTATACATCCTTGACAATAGTCACATCCTGTAAAAGTCCGTGTAAAAATGTTGCTTTAAGCATTAAATGATTACTGGAAAAGTAGTAATCTTAAGTAGGCACAAGACGTTTAAATTTCCTTTCGAGCATACATTACATCAAGTGAGAGAAGGTATAATGGTACCATTAAATCGTAAACATTTGACTTGTACTTGAATCTCCTTCACTTGTTTGTCGGCCAGACATAACAGTCCTTTAGTGAAGGGCCTTGTTATCTTTCTCAGGGCTATACCAACAACATACCATATACGTCGTAACAACGTTCCCTTATAGTATAAACACATTACTTTATTTCATAATAGCTCCACGATTTCGTATATTTCGTCAACTCGTATAATTGGCCACTTTTTGTAGATGTGTATAATTAGAATTCACTGTATTACGTATCAGACTGTATCAGAAATCTCCATTTAACCTTATTATTTTTTTTCAGGACGAAAATAGTTTAAAACTCTTCTAATGAACCTTAGGCAGTATCGTGTGCCACTCTTCCAAATAGGCTTTTATACTAAAGGGTAAATGCAAATTTTCATTAGTTCTACAACAACTTGGATGAAACATTTAAAGTTGGTTTTACATCGTCAAAAATGCTTATTTACACCAAGAAACCCAACTTGTTAAAGTGCTGGTTGTAGCCTATATATATATATATATATATATATATATATGTGCTATAAACTATTGTAATTCAAGCTTCTTAGATGGGATACCCGTCACTCCTTTTTTTACTTTCTCGGGGAGTTACTCGAAGAGAAAGGGAGACGAGCGAAAACAAGGATTCCCATGTGAATCCTTTGATAATCGCGCAATCTGATTAGTTAGTCAACTGTAGACGTTTTTATAACGGCCATCTTGAATATGTTGATTTAACCATGCTATTTTTTCTTCTTGATTATTTGAGAGAAGTGTAAAAAATTGCATGGATTATTTTTTATTTTTTATAACGGCCATCTTGAATATGTTGATTTAACCATGCTATTTTTTCTCTTGATTATTTGAGAGAAGTGTAAAAAATTGGCCACAAGCTTCTGGGCATTTCAAAAAGGCCTCTCTGTAACAGAGGTTTGAAATAACCATGGTTTTGCTTTTACTATGTACTAAATAATTCTTGCTCTTTTAAAAAACTCATATGTATATTCCTTGACATGCTGCTTTTAGAAATTTTGAACGTGCCACTATTTTTATCATCCTCCTGAACTGTGTGACGTTAGGGTTGTACGACCCTTACGATTACGACTGTGCGTCGCAACGATGCAAGGTGTTAGAAGGACTAGAACTTTTTATATATTCATATTTTTTGATCGAAATGCTTATCAAAATGCTGGCGTTTGGTATCTTTGGAAAACTTGGCTATCTTTCTGAAGGATGGAATCGGCTAGATTGCTTCATTGTTATTGCCGGGTAAGTTTGTTTTTTCTATTCTTGTTGACTTTTCAAGAAATTTGAAATGAAATAAAATACTTATTTTTCAAGAACATTTTTTAGTTATCAGAATCAAATTATTAGTAATGAAATTTAGGTGATCAGAATGAACTAGGTGGGAATAACTGTAAATTTTAAAACACAACGGACACGCCCAATAAGTTTGTTTGTTTGAAATGAACAAGGACTTTACTGAACGTTTTTTTTTTTGAAAGATTAAACGACCCAAAACATAAAAAGCCAATACAAAAGGATAGCATCTACGGGGAAGAATTTTTTGTATGAAAGCGACCACTTAAACTCTTTGTTAATAAAAACACACTCCTTACACTACGCGGGTAGTACAAAGATTTTTGTTAAACTCCACACTAGGAAAAAAGATTTGAGGTATTTTTCCGCTATTTTGCAACACTGGGTCGTTTTTATCAGCCGTCTGAGCCCCCGATAATACCTCGCTCTCCTGCTGGTGTATCCTTTCAAAATATTGACACTCTGCTGTGGTATGATGTCATCATTTAATAATGGCGGTATGCACTGTGTGGCATTCATATGTTTTCAAGCTTTCGCAAAACAACAAGCGTATTTGATGAAAGACAAAACATGTCGAAATTTGATAGATCTGAATATAAAACTGTTTTCTATAATTAGGATGAGAACTTAAGTGTGGTACTCTCTCTTCATACATGGAGAGGGAGTAGAGAGCTCTCCTCGTTTCATCTCAAGTATGGACAAAAATGTTCAAGCAGTGTGCCACACGACTCAAAATATCTTTTAACTAACGCAACTTTCTTAAAATACGTGCTTTATCTGTGAATTATGTTTGTTTATCAACACTATACGCAATTCGGCCCCCTCTAATACGCCTTTTGAAATATTTAAGGATCCCCTTCATATTAACCATCACCAATCACGTATAGTGTTAAATCAGTTCACAGAAAGTACTTTCAAAATTTTTTAAATTGGACTATATACAGATATTTTCAACCAATAAGGAATTATTCCAATAAGTAATAGTTATCGTATGGTACCAAGTACAATATGGAATATATTTTCCGAGTTCTGATTTTTCGTTATATTTTACGAGCCTTTAGGCGAGGAAAATATTAC
>JAYRBV010051340.1:0-17899 GCA_036023255.1 Mitrocomella polydiademata
ATACAATTTAATCACAAGTTTAGAAAACGCGTTCTTTTTTTTCCGAAAAAAAGAACGAGAAAAAGAACGAGTTTTTTTGAAAGAACAAGTTTATTACATGTTTTTAACGAGTTTTGACGCTAGTAGTGACCGGTATGCCCTCAGTGCCGTATCCAGAGTCTTTTTTTGGGGGTACGGTTTTTAACACACGGTTTCGAGGTGTAGAGTGCGCAAAAAAGTAAACAAATGTCAATGATATCTTTAGTGGGAGGGGGTAATAGTAGTATGGCCGATAAAAAATGGAAAATCTGTTTATTTACAATTCACAAAATTAAAGCCATTTCTTGGTGTCAACTGCGCATGCGTTATGAGCAAAATCGACTGGGTGCCGTGCACGCGTTAGGCATGGCGGCAAAAAATATCGTATTTGTTAGAAAAATAAAATACGGAACAGATTTCGACTTCCAAGATGGCCGGTGAAGTAGTGGAAAAAAGCTGTTGATGAAAGTAGGCTGCATACTTCTATGATTATTTTTTTCGAGGCCGTTAAGAGAGAAAAGGAAAATCGTTTTTGAAGGCCCCTAAGGGGACGTTGACAAAAAAAATTTGTCTGAGATAGCGGACTTGACTCCTCTTAACGGACCAACGAAAAATTGTAGTGAAAAAAATAGCCGCTGCCACTAGCAAATTAGACTGGACTCAAAAAATATCCTGCTTGCTAATTGATTATATACATCATTGATAACAGTCAAAGAATATTTTGCGGAACCAAAATGAACGGAGGGCGTGCGCTATAACTGCGTGTTTTTATGTTTTACACACTATAGTCCCGTAAAATGTATATATGTAAATGGTAGCGCGTAAAAGGTTTATGAATTATGTCATTTGTGACGGCATTGATTGCGAATTACTATTCTTTTTTGAGAGTATTCTCATTGAGATTTGGCTTGGCTGCATGAGACTGTTTCTCTTTTTTTTTTTGTTAAGTTCTTGGGTATTCCGAAATTCATACTTTATCCATAAAACTTTTGATTTTATTAACATGGGTTGAGAATATAAGGGGAATATAAGGATTCCAAGTGAATATGATCAATACAAAAAATGTTTGTTTTTTTGTATTAGTTATGTCACTAGTTAAAAAACACTTTTTTCTTTCCCACTTTCTCTTTGATGATAATCCTTTCAAAAAGTTACGCTATTGTTATAAAAGAATGTTTTTCAAAGAAAAGAAAAATAACTTCTGGAAAAGCTTTTATGTTGTTAACTCGATAATAAACACACACAAAACTGTACTATACTTCAAGTGAAAAGAAAATCGTATTCGCAACTCCTACGTCACACATTTAGTCACGTGACTTTTTAAAACCTTCATTTTAGAGCTAACCAGTCTTTTAAATAATTTAAATTAATAATAATAATTTTTTAGTCTTTTAAATAATTTAAATTAATAATAATAATTTTTTGAAAACGTAACTTATGTCAAAAAAATCACTACTCCGTCGTTCTTTTGAGAAAAGAGGTCTTCCTTCAAAAAGAGCGATCAATGAAATAGCGATTTTTTCGTTCTTTTTTGGAACAATCTTTTGGGCACGCTCCCTAAGTAAAATATGCGTAGCGGCAGGCCCTCTAAAATACGCTTCAGTAAGAAACAAAAGCATTTTTGTCTCCTTTAAACACAAGTTTTATTATGGGCGACCAAACCGGTATACCGGTATCAAAAACCTTCTGGATACTCCCCTGGCCATGTACACCCTGTACAGGCTTATATGAAGGGATATAGTTAATTAGACTTACAACACCCATACACCGTTCAGGGATAACAAACAGTAGCTTAAAATTAGTCGAAAATTCAAACTCTTTTATCTCATCAAAAAATCCTAGTCGCACATTGTACATTGTTGTGAGTGATCTCCGACTATATCTTTAAGAATTAAAAGGAGAAAGCTTTCTGAAAAGTTATCCAATGGAGAGCGAAAAGATGAATTTTTAGTGTCTCTTGAACTAAATATATGTCATCCCCTAGTGGGCTATATCGCCAGATGCACTAGTCCTGGCTTGTTTGTGTTTTTGTTAGTGTAATATGCATGTTGTTTTCAAGTTTTATCCTTTTCAACTCATCAACGCCTGAAGGAGATTTGCATGTCTGATTTGTTTGTTTAATGCTGAGATCAACTATAGCACATGCAAAATTCTTTCCTACGGCCTCAAATCGCACGCCTAGAATACTTTATTATCATTTTGGGCGTGTGGTTTTATCGCACGCCTGGTGTTTTCTTCATTGACAAGACTGTCAAGATACAGGAGCTATGCAGTACTTAAAAATAATCTTGCCTAAGTTACAAAGCACCTACAAAAAACTTACCCTGTATAGTTAAGCTGGAGGAATTTGTACAGTTCAAACATTATTCTAAAACCAAAAAATGAACTTTAGTTTATGAACTCAATTTTGTCAATTGCAACAAAGCTTTTATGGCATTGCAAGAATGACCTCTATCCCTCCTAAAATTGTTTCCAGTAATCTATCTCTAATTCAGAAACAACACTTTAACCTTCACACTAAATCATCTACTTTGAATGAAATAAAATTACTTCTATGCTTTTGAATGAATATTCCAGTATGATTATCCTTCTAATCCAGAGAAAACAAACTCTACCAAAAATCAATTTCTTTATATAAGCGTACGCTACATAATGTTTTTCTTGTTTGTTTTTCATTTCTCACAAAAATGTGACAGTATTTTAAAATAACCTTTGAATTACCTGTTTTTAAAAAGATTGAATAAAAATGATGATGATAATGATGATAGTAATAACAATATACAGTAATAATTCTTTCATTAAATTTATGGTGGTTCAAAATAGTTCTGAAGTTCTTCCTATTGTTAAAAAATTTCAGGTATATAACTTTATCAAATGTATCCAAATTGAATTTTGACCTTGTTGTTCATTCTGTTTTATGTGTAGTTTTTGAATTCAGCCTAAACTTCTTTTACTTTATTTTTGTTTTGTTTTTCGAATATTTGAGCCTCACTGTTAAAGGTTAGTCTCACTCCTATTTTTTTTTTAATTAAGTTGTCAGCTACACAGACTGATCTGTAGCAAATTAAAACATTTCATCTATAACTAATAAGCTTATTAAAAGTAATATGAGTATCTAATATTTTTTGCATCTACAGTATATGTATGACATTCAAATTTGAACAATAAGCAATGATGGCTGATTCTACTGGTTTATGCTGGTGTTTAAAATTCAAATATTATTTTTTTTAATTTTCATTTTGTAGTTTATGTAAAGGGCTATACATGTCATCTATCTGAGAAAGGAAGGAATGATCTATACAAGATGAACAAAAAGGCTTATGTCTGAAAACAGCAGTATTAGCTTATAAAAATCTTTTTCCATCTCATCAATTTTCACACATCTTTGTTAGTGTTTACTTAAATGTTTTATTGTTTGATTTTTGTAGATAAGAAATGGTTAGAGTTCTATTTAGTGTAGTTAATTTTCTTACTAATATATATGATGAGCTTAAATTTGTTTTTCTATCTTTGACACTTTTTGCAGAAGTATCCATGGCAGTGTTTGCCTGCTATTTTAATCAGTAAGTATTCAGTTTACCATGGTAAATATATGCTATAAAACGGAAGATTTTGTTTTTATGCTGTTAAGGTATAGATAGGCAAGAAGTTCATAACATAATATTTGTGTGAACAATGGTCTAGGAAAAATTATACATTATGATATTGCACAGATCTTTACTGGATCAAAATAGAACTATTAGGTTTATTTCATCAGGAGAGAAGGAGAAAAAAAAAATTGTACTCAGGTAGACTGGTGGTTTATTATATTTCTTTAATTTGAATGCTCATTGAATAATTGATAGAAAGTTTAGATGAAAGTTTTTTTGTTTTCTATTCCCATAAATCTTTGATTTATTTGCATTGTTTTATTTTTCTATTTCCACCAAATGGTTACTCTTTCATTTAGTTACTGTACAGATCTAGACAAATTTCTTTTACAAATTGGTGAGAATTTGTTTTGTTTTGAAATGCACAAAAATGCATTCTTTCATAAGCGTTGTTATGAGAAGCAAATAATCATACCCTGCAATGATCTTTTTCTTGCAATATAATGAACATTCACTCCGATATTATTGTTGGTTTAATGCTACTATACAAAGTTTCTTTTATAGCTGCTTATACGTGTGGTCATTTGATTATAATGTTCAAAGACAGATCAGGAAAACCAGATGTGTTTAAAGTGTGGGAATAAATGATCACAACTTTGACCATCATTTATGTCTTGGAGTGAGAATTGGTTGTGTTGTGTTTTTTGTTTTTTTTAATGGTTTTCTAACCAACTAATGAAATGGACTGATGGTTTGTTTACCTTTGCAATATGATTGCTATTGAACGGTGATGTAAATATTGATAAGTAAATAACATGCCACTCATCATCTTCATTACACTCCTTGGTGATTTCCGTCCTCTCTTAGACTCACCTTTACAAAACACAACAACACAAGCAAAACCTTTTCTTCTTTTTTATTCAGATTTTTTTTATTTTTGTTCAATATTTTTCTTTTAATGGGTTAAATGAAAATTGGATCAAGTTTGTCTAAATAATATATATGAAATTCTTTTTTGATTGGACCAACATCTATATTATAACTTGAGGAAAGTTATAGACTTTTATACTTCTCCTTCTTCTTATTCTTGGGAATTGTTTAATGTGATGCTAACAAGATTCAAAGCTATTAGTCAAGAGCTTATAAGTTGGGTTTAAATATCTTTTTGTTCAACCACTATTTAGGATATCATATGCGTATCCTAAAGCTCTCGTTTTGACTTTGAACAAAATCTGCTACCATAGTTACACTTTTAATTAGCTTCTGGATGATAATGTAATTTCACGTAAAATTGATTGTAAATCTAATTAAGAAAACTCATGCTTTCAAAAGTCGTATAATTGCCAGACTTTCTTATTCTCTGTGACAAATCATTTTTACAAGGAAATTGTACCATTCTAATATATAAGAGTATTGATTAATTGTGCTTTCTTTCTCCTTGGAACTTTACTGTCACACAAACTATAGATTACTAAAAAAAAAAAAATTTGAACTGTTACTTTCAGTAGGACTCCTGACACTATTGATGTTTTTATTTTGTTGTTTTGTGTTGCGAGGACATTATATTATACTACAGTGTCCAAACCATTTGATTGCAGGAAATTAGATTTTAATAAGTTGAAAGTATGGTCTTGATGCTGAAAGTAAAATTTTATTGGTTTTGTATGTGTGTTGTAGTTGTTGTTTGGAATTGTTTACAGTCGGTTTGATATCCATAACTTGTTATAATTTTTACCAAATTTGACGAAATGTTGATCTAAATCAATCTTTCAGGATGTAAACATCCCAATTTTGTTCTTAGCATACTTGAGACACTTTTTATGAGTACTTCATTCTCTGGTGACGTATAATGTTTATTTTGAAAAACCGTTTTCTTTATTTAGTAAACAAATTTTTACGTAAACACAATAGTACAATGTAGCACTACAAGAAAACAAAAGTAAACTTTGGCTCCTGATTGAAGTTGGCACAATGGCTCAGCCTGGTGTTTTTGATGAGCTTTCTAGCCGTATAAACAAAACAAAAAGACCAGACTCTGGGATACACAACAGTGTCGAGTTGAGTGTAGACGAGGTGAAGACAGAACAACGTAACAGTGGTGTTGATGAACTAGCTGACTCTGGACAAGAAAGTGCCGATCAAATGGATTCTTCTGCCAATACTGGTAAAAAGAAGCAGGGTTTTCTGAAGAGTTTCAAGAAGATATTCAAAAAGAAGAAATCGAATTCTTCAAAGTCTACCAAAAGAAAGAGTGAAGACGGACGTATTCAAGAACAGTACAAATCTCGTTCGGAAACTGACATCTTGACGTCGTCTGGTGGTGGTCCAAGTCGACAACAAAACAAACCCAAGAGACATTCTGAAGCATCTGGATTGTCACCAAAACGAGAGAAGGTGTTTGATGGGAGTGACGTAGCAAATGATAACGGCGAGGTACCATTTTTCATTTTCATTTCATGTGTTTTTTTATGTTTAGGTGTATCTTCAGATATAGTGCATCATTTCGTGGGTGGAAAGAAATTTTAATATATCGAAAAACCGGAATATCTTTAAAAGAATAATTTTTCCTGTTCCTTTAAACAGGAACAGAATATTACCTGAAGGATTTTTTCTTGTACAAAAAACTTACTGGTAATTTTTAAACCAATAAAGTATTAATATCAGAGTAGGAATAAAGCGTTATAAAATAAGTATTATTGTTTGTTTGCTTGATTAATTAATTCTTTTGGCACTTGAACTGAAAGTTGTTTGTTATCTTTCGAGCTGTGGTATATATATATATATATTTCATTCGCTCAATGGATAATAATAGAAGATGCGTTATACACTTTGTATAATTTATTACCCCATTACTTCGACATTTGTCTGGTATGCAAATCATTTTCATCTCTTGTCCTCTAGCAAGTATTCTTTCTTTCATTTTATAGAATAGTGAAAAGAAAAACTCTTTAAAAGATGCCCAACAATACATCCGAAGCTCCTTACGTAAGCTGAAAAGTAAGAAAGGTGACAAGGATGATGCTGACATAACTGCTGAATCAGCAGAAATTGAAAGGGAGATGATCAGATCCAATTCATCACTTGGTAACTCCAGCTTTGACGACGAGTTTTTTTCCAAAACACTAGCAGCGAATGATGATCAATTCAAAATGACTAATGGTAAGCAATATTTTCAGGTTTTTTTTTTAATTATTCCAAGGATCATACTTGTTAGTCAATTTGCACAAAAACACATTTTGACACCACTAATGATCAAATAGTTTTTTGTGGCGGCTGGTGGTATGCAAATCTCAACTAAACTAAGTAAGTCATAACTATATCAGATGGAGTGTGATGATCAACGATTCGACGATCTCTTGATGATGCAGTTTATGCGGCACCAGAACAGAAGCTTAAAAAAGCTGTTTTCCGCCAACTATCAACGATTTATGGCACTCTTCATTTAGTCATTATTTGGAAGTTAGAAAGGTTGATAGGCTTTATAGGTACAAGAATATGCTGTTTTATAACATTTTGTTTTGATTGTTGTTGTGTAAAACTTGTTCTAGAATCAACCTTCCTGTGTCAGAATGCCTGTTCTTTGTAGCGGTCATTGTGCTAGGACATGCTATTTTTTAATAACTAAATAAGAAGCAATTAACTTTAATTACTACAATTAAAACATTCCTTTTGATAAGAATAAATTTATGGTTTCCCCTCTGACAGTTAGTAAATCTCTCATAAAGTATATTATAGTATATCAGTGAAGCAAGCGGTTTGAGATCGATTTGATTTCTCTGTTTGGAATCGGTCTTTTGTTTTTCTCCACCGGCGACATGCATACAAAGGCTTTGGATCTGTTCTTGATAAACGGTAAAATAAATTTTAACTCGATTCAATTTTAAACCAATTTTCTTTCATTCAGTTCTTAATGGGAAGTACGTAGGATGTTTTTTCTCTCTAGACACAGTTGAAAGCGAGGTGTATAGATTTCACGGCATTTTGCTGGCTATGATAAAACAAGATTTAGTCATTGTTTTCCAAAAGGCAGATTATTTTGAGAGACTCGTTTGATTTCTGAGTTGAATTGTAGTTTTAAAGTATTCATGTTGCTCCCATACAAAAATAACGCTATATTTTTAGATTATTTCTGTATTATAGTGTTTGAATTTCGTGATTTTCTTATCGATGATTTTGACTTATATGGACAACGCTCTTCTCCCCCTCCCCGTTTATACAAATCAAACAAAAAATGTTTTTGTTGACGTCATTGTAACCACCTAAAATGCCGAGGATACGAGGATGCGAAAACATGTTTGAACCTCCGGCACTTACACACATAAACGGAATAGATTAGAACTATTTGCAATCATAGGTCACGAGCTGTCTAATTATTGATAGATCTTAGGAAACATCAGATTCGATAAAATTATTCACTCTTTCATTCCACGGTTCAATTTTACTTCTCCAATCAGAAATGAAAGATCGGGGGATACATATGGTTCGCGAAAGGAAATAGTCTGTTTGTATTTTCTCTGACACATTGCTGCTAGCTTACTTCGTTGGAAAATTCTATGTATTTATCGAATTGGTATCATCAGTAAAGCTCATTTGAAAAAGCAGTCAATAACGTGGTCTAAGATTATTCTTTCCCCATTTGTTAGGTGTTGGATTTTTTTGTAGAGTTTTTTTTCTATATTTTTAACCTGAAAGTTTTTAAACTTGAAGACAGCCATAGGCGAGGAATATGTTTGTTTTGATGGCTTGACTGCTCTTTTTTCCCAACAGTCAGGAAATTATCAATACATGGCAACGTCTTTGATTATTCATTGAAGTTGTGAAAATAATAATGAAATATGCATGCATATGACCTATTTCTTTCCTGAGGCAAACGATTGTTGATAAAGAAATTTAAAAGTTATTTTGACCTTGGTTTGTTAACATTTTTTGTGTTTTCTTTGGGACAGGTTTGTTCAAGGTCCTAATTATTCGTTTATTCTGATGATAGATTCTTCCCTGAAAGAAAGAAAGATTGTTCATGGGGGGAATGGGTGTGAAGTTTCTAAATAATCTCTGTTAACCGCATGGTTCCTACACACAAGAGCATTTTCATCTTAACTCATACTTTGAAACAAAATTTAACGATTATCGTTCAACAAATTTTTACTTATCATTACGAATAACATTCAGGATTATGTGTATACTATCTCGTATAAGAACACTATTATATGGAATGTAGCAAATTTAACTATTGTTCAACAAATTTTGACTCGTCATTATTGCCAACAAAATGCACGATTATGACGTTGTGACATTGTGAGGTATCATTTAATGCGTTTAAGCATGCACTCGGTGGTTTGTAATTCTTGATGATGTTATACACTATCTTGTTTCTGACTTCCTATTGCAACCTACCAGATCGTGTTTCGAGAGAAGTTTTGTCATATCACCGAGGGGGGGGGGTTGTGTAGTGTCATTTATGTTTCAGCAAGAACAAAGACAAGAGAGTTTATTTTGGTGATATTATGTCTAACATCGCCACAATCTCAATTTTTTGTTTTTATATATATACCAATAAACATTTTTTTTTTAATCGTGCTTTGATTTTTTAATAATTTTGAGCCTTTCTGTTGATATCATATACCTGTGGTTTCATGTTTTTCTTTTAATTCTTTTTGAGATATAAAGTTTCTTTTATTTTTCATCACCAAAAATGATGTCAGCTGATATGTTGTGTGTGTGTGTGTGTTGCTGTTGTGTATGCGTTTGTGTAATTTTGGTTTCAGTTTTTTTAATAAAATGGATCTAGTTATTTTGTAACAAACAATTCGTGTTTTCAAATGATCGAGTAAAGATAACTTAGTTGCAGGTTGGAAGCTCAAGAAAACAAGATTTTCTTGATTACAGTTTTGGATGTTGTAATGTTTTGATAGTGATTCTTGTTTTCTTAAATGACAACCACTTCAATATATTACTCAATCGGAATAAATAAATTTTGTTGCATCTTCTCAATATAACAAAAAATAGAAATTGTTCACTCTGTTACTTTGTTCATCACAAGAACTACCAAGACTCATTTTATCCTTGTTGCTTTGTTAACAAATTTTGTGCTCTAAATCTAACAGTAATTTAATTATCTGAGCTTTAAAATTGCCTGTAAACAACACTTTGACAGGGCAGGGCAACCTGTAAATATTATTGCTTAAACTTTATAGATTCACTTGAGTTGAATTTTGATTCCTTTGCGGAGGTGTTATTTAAATTTGAAATCTAATCCCCCTGTTTATTTATTCTGGTTTTGTAGTTTTAATCATAGCATGTGAATACGAATCAAGTGAATGCCCTCTGTTATCTACCTTTGTTGATGAAATGAATAACGTTTTTCTATTCCACAGAGGTTATGAACTAAATGAAGTGAATTGATGGATGATGAAAATTAATAATTATAAGTAATAATAAGTGCTGTGTGATAAGGAGAGACTTGGCCATCAGTGAATGAAATATAACTCGTGCTTGCCTGTTCTGTTGGTGTAGATAAGAACTCTTGAATAATATTTACAGTCGATCTTGTATGTGTTTTCGTTAACTAACATGGTTGTGATTTGTCTTCAAAAAGAAGCAAGTTGGATTAGGACGCAAGGTGGTGTATTTTTTTATACGTTTATTATTTCTTTATCCTAATTGCATACACACAGTTCGGTCATGGAAAAGATTCCTTAAAAAGATTTACCTTAAGCATGTCCCTCGTGAACTCGTTTCTATTTCGATGTCAAGAGTGCTGGAATTTTAATAAATAAAGAATTATTTACAAGAATGAGATTTTGTTATTAAATCATCCGTGTTGAGCGGTGTTTTCTTTGTCATTTTTCGTCACGTATCGTCATAATTTGTGCTCGATACAAAAAAACACTACCCGGTTTTTGGTTGCTGTTGATAAAGCATCTGGAATTCTTTATAACTCCAAGTTCTTTTAGGCTTTGACATTTACCATACTTTGATTTTGCAAAATGAGCTTTCGGCGCCTTATCAAAGATTTCATACCTTGAATTAAGATTGTTATATAATATTGCATGATAGTACCATTTTTCTAGATAATTTTCTCCTAAAAAACTGGTCTAATTCGCAGACCTTGGCAAATAAACGATTTCACAATGTATGCAAATCAGACTACTAAATAGACGAGTAGTCTTTATGAGATAGATGAAATTGAAATCCGTTTATTTTTCGTAAACTGACAATTGAAAATTAATTGGGTCATCAAAACTTTCAAATTGGATATTTATTGATATTCGTTTCATAGTTAGTATTGATGGTTGCAGTTGACAATTCCCAAGACAACAACTCTCTTTAATGGCATCTGGTCTGCGAATTAGACTATAATGTCATGTGATGGTAAATCTTTTTTTAACTAACTAGCCAGGAGGCCCATCGGTGCATACCGGGCTTCGCCTGCAACAATTCACCGTTTTTAAAAAGAGCAGCTCGTCCTTCAGGATTATTTTGCAATGCAAGGGTAGTATAATTTTTCTATTTTATTTAATTTCTTTTTTTTCTTTACAGTTCCTGTCAAGCTTGGGGATATTAAAGCAGCCAGTCCACAGATAGAGAACTCTGTTGCAAAAGACCGAATTCGTGTTGCCCCTCAAAATCGCCGTAAACCATCACGGTATCGTTCTGGGACAGCGCCCTCAAAGCCCGCCCGCTCGGCTAGTACTTATTCGTTTAAAGAAGATACTCTCACCAAAATCGACGAAGATAAAGATAATTTCACGGGCATCAGTCGAAATAGTTCTAGTGTTAGCCGTCATGACTCAATGCATGACTCGCTACCGTCGTATTCGCGTAGTAATTCCGAAGACACGCATCGTTCCTCGTTTGACTCGACGTCCCGTGATTACGTGCCCAAAGCTTTAATAAATATACATTCATTTTCTACGGCAGACGATGTAGAGCCACGAAAGCCGAGAAGTATGGCTCAGCGATCCTTTTCAACAAACTCTAGAGAAAATGTCAATCGCCCAAAGCCACCTCTGAAACCACCTCGAAGTGCTCATACTTCTAATACGAGTCTACATAACGATGAATTTCTAGCTAAGAAACTTTCGCTAGGGGAACTAAGAAGTAAGTTGTTTTATACTGAACAGGAAGACAGCGCCGAAATCGAGTCAAAGACTTTCTACACCGAAAAAAAGGGATCGTTTGAAAACATCAAAGAGGAGAGCAGAAGATCCTCGGAAGAAAAACTAAAGAATGACCGAAATTCTTACGGGGATAAGCGAAATTCTTACGAAGACAAAATAAATTCTTACGGAGATAAGCGAAATTCTTACGGCGATAAAGGTATTTCTTACGGAGATAAACGAAGTTCTTTAGGAGATAAACGAAATTCTTACCAAGAAAAAGAACCCCAAGAAGAAAAGTCGAATTCTTACGGAGATAAACGTTATTCATATGGTGAGAAGCGATATTCTTACGGAGATAAAACAGTGCTAGACAACGAAAAAAGAAATTCATATGGAGAGAAACGGTTATCATCCGAGAGACTTTTTGAAGGCGATAGACGTAGTTCTTACGGTGAGAAGATTCCTGATAATAAGCGAGATTCGTATGGGGCCATTATTCGATTGAGTAGTCGTACTTCACTTAACAGTGAAGCGACCGAGAAAAAACCCCTTGCTGAAATCGACCAAAATATTATAAATCGGCCTAATTCCAACCTTGGTTATCGAGGCAGCAGAGAAGAAATTTTTCGGAGCAAGGAGGATGTTAACAAAAGCCGGGAAAGTTTCTCCGAGAAAACTGAAGTAAAAAATGAACAGCAGGAATTGATCTTTCCAAAAACAGAAGAGTCGAGTTATGGTATGCTAGCCTATGCATTAACAAGCCCCAGACAAGACCGAAAAGAGTCTCCTCCTTCACCTACTATGTCTCGTTCAAAATCCTATTCTGAAAAACTGGAGGATCGAGAAGTCGAGACTTCCAATATGAATACACGCACAAGTACAAATTCATCTATTACGAACGGTTCTAAAAGCGTGGGATATTTGAACGAAGTCGGTCACAAATCGCCACCTGTAGTTCGACAAAAACCTGCAACTAGCCCACGAAAGTCGCTCCGAAAGTCACCTCCGACGGAAAAGAAGCCCGAGAGCGAAGAGAAAGCTCCCGAATTCAACCGTATTTCCTTACGAAAGGTACCGAAATTAGAAGATTATATGGGAAGTGCAGAGAATATCAAGTCTAACGTAAAAATTGACGATGTGGCGCCTTCATCAGAAATTTTAGATTTTATTAATAATGAACTTGTTCTTGACGAACAACCGCCATCGAAACAAACCAATACGACGCCTCCCAAAGTGGCTTACTCCGAGGAAGTGCCCGGGCGTACCAAAGAGTTTCAAATGCCGGACTTCCGGAGTAGCGACGAGAGAATGAAGAAGAAAAAGGATTTGAAGACAAACGAAACGAACGAACTTGATACCAATAAACCTAGTATGCAATTTAAGAGAACATCTTTGAAAAAAGTAGACCTAACTCCGACAGAAGCTGAAACTAAACACGACCTCCTACTCCCGGACATACCGAAACAACGTCCGGAACAAGAGGTTAGAAGAGCTTCGTGGAAGAATATCGAAGAAAAACAAACGGCTGAGAGCCCAGAATTTAGGAGACATTCATTGAAAAAAGTGGAACAACCGAGCGTCGAAGAGACAAACTCTTTCTCACTACCGCTCAGTAGGGAACCAGAAGCTAAAAGTGAGGAGAAACTAGAAAAACCGCCCCGACCAATAGTTAAAAACCGCCCAACTGTCCACGGCACCCGACCTGGTGCGAGTAATAATAATTTTTCATTCCAAAGCAACGACATGAGCCGATCGAAATCGTTAGGTAGCAATGACCAGAAACGACTAACAGAAAAGGGAGCGATCGCTGTTAGTACCGTTGAAGAATCAAAAGAGACCGATTCTACGGAACCGGAATGGTTCAAGATGGCGAGAAGGAAACAAAAAATTGAAGAAATAACGGATGAGAATGTATCACAAACATCACCAAGAAGTAGCAGGGCTGAGGTAAGTTCGATGCAACTTTATAACATGAAAAATATAGAATATTATCCCAGGCTAGACCTTTTTTATTTGACCTAGTTACACTTAATTCAGCTACTAGTCCGAGTCATTTTGAAACTAGAAAATGAGATTATTAAGGTTAAAGTTACCCAGCAATGAAAACTGTGTAACTAACCGCTTTGAATGTCTGCGAGAATCGGTAAAATCTGGTGCTCATTCTCACCGTTCCGTTATTTATCTGGATTAATAATCATCTTATCTTTTGTGTTTTTTGTTTTGTTTTCAGATGACCGGTAGACCACTCTCGCCACCTACTAAACCAAAACCGAAAGTAAGTCCTCGTCCGGTTGTCAGCCCTAAACCCGAAGTAAGTTCAAGACCGGCTTCTGTATCGAAAAAGCCACAACCAACTACCAACACAGTTGCATCGCCGCCAACCCGCGCCGTTCGCACCAGTTTCGTCGCCAAAACTGACGTTTCGAAAGATCAATGTGTAGTTTGCGGGAAGAAAGCTTACCCAATCGAGAGAATTGATGTCGACAGGCGCGTTGTACACAAAAATTGCGCTAAATGTGAAGAATGTCATCGAAAACTGAACATTGGTGGAATCTTCCTACGTGAAAATCGAGTGTATTGTTCACAACACAATTGATTTATAATTTAAGCCGAGTCTAGTGAGTGAACAGTCTGTTAGCTAAATGGATTTCCATTTACCGGTATGAATTTTATCAACGCCCTTCCTTCTTCTTGATAAGGATGTATAAAGTCCTTATAATTATTATCTATTCGAATATTTCTCAAAGTAAAATGATATTTTTTTTTTTTTTATATTTCAAAAAACCAACAATCTGACAAAGTGTGAAAAGGAAATTTATCAGAGAACATACGGGGGCAATGTAGATAGTATCACTCCTGTTTTTTTTTTAGATCTCTGTAGATATTATTAGCTTATATACAATTATGTAGCCTAAGGGTTGGGTCTATCCTTTCCGAATGATAAATAGTAGTTTTTTTAGTGACCTTCATTGAATATTGCACCATCACTGAAGTCCTCGTTGCTTACTCGATTCCCACGGTAGTATCTGAGAAAAAGCTGCTCCCCTTGTCAAAAGATTCGAATGAAATAAACACCCAGCTCAAACCTTTATACTCAAAAAATCTCCTTCCTTTGATTGTTATTATTATTACCATTATTAGATATTGTAATGAATTTTGCTTTACTATTTATTTATAAAACTCGAATTGCAAGATAACTGGCCCAACTTTGGCTTTCTCGTTTATAGAGAGGCAGCGTATGTTGTTAATGTTTTAGCTTTTATTTCTTTTGGATATATATTATTATTTCTTTTTACCTTTGCAATAAAAATAGATATAAAGAATAAAACAACGTTGCTGGTATTCTTGTTCTTCGTTTACTTAAATATCTCAGCATTCTGTCTGCATGAATTTGGGTGTGACAAAAATAATGACCAAATCTTAATCTGAATTTTGACTATAATTTTTTGCAAAATATTTGAAGAGGTTGGCTAAAGATTGTGTATTTTACATATAACGTTTAACTCAATTTTCTTGACTTTTACAATTCCATGTACCTATTATCGACATGTTTGATCTACAGCGGATTTTTAGATTAAGGTATATCCTTCAGTTTTAAAAGTTTTATGGAAATTTGATAAGTCGTTCATGCAATAAAGGACCTAAAAGACAAAATTTTACAATGGAAAGATAAAATGTAAAATTATTTATCAAAGGAAAAATCTAACCTTTAACTTAAAAATCCGACTACAGGGTCTACCCCCTAGAATGCTGGTAAAATTTCAAAACATTGCACAACCTTACTGTATCATTCAATTTTGATTTTTAAAGTGGAAATTTGCAGTTCAACATTTCAAAAACTTTTCCAGGTGGTTTACATAAAAAAAATTCATTGATAATTGTGACTTAATGTGACTTAAAGTTGGCTTATGAATTTTTATTGGCCCCCAGAATGCATGGTTGGCTTTTTTAGTTGACGTGTTTAAAATTTTTCATTTTTTCAGGTATGAACCTCAAAACGCGAATTTTACTGGTGTAGGTGAAATATAATTGAATTATAAAAGTACTAACAAACTATACGGATTTAAATTTATTCTTATGTCACTAAGGACAAAATTTTGCACTTAGAAATACCCCCATCATCATGAGTTAAATTTAAAACCCACTGAGTTAGAGATATCTGTGTATTGTGGACGTCATGCGTCACAAACGAACACTTGGTCGCACTTACTATGCGTTTTGGAGTGGCTTCTTTTAACTCAAAGTAAGACCAAGGAATGATTTAAGTTTTATGTAACGTAGACATAAATCTTCAGAAATATAAAAAAAAAGAATATTCTAGAAGATTATTTGCTTCAGATACACCTGTTTATGTAAAAACCTGCATTCTGAGGTCCACCTACATTCTAGGGGGTATTCCCTGCTGTAGTAATCGGTAATTACTAGGCAAGTTCACTTTATATATATATATATACTTTTCATGCTTTTTTACTTCTTTCTTCATTTTTGCAAGATTGATTTGGGTGTCGATATAATAGAAGCATGTCGACAGTTACCTTATGTATGTAGCCTAATAGCCTTAAGGGCTCTGTGAAACCATTTTCTTTAAAAATGAATATTCTGGCTGTAGCAACATAATGTTTAAGCTATATATTTTCTGAAAGGTGCACCTTTTAAAAGGTTTTCAAAAAAAAATACCGCCACGAAAAATATGAAAATAAAGAAGAGTACGAAGAGTATTTCTCCTTTGCTTTGAAGGAATTATTTAATTTTTTATACAACAATTTTTGTGCTTATAAGTGAGTGGTAATGAGGTCTAAAAACAACTTTGCGGAAATCTTTTTGTTATATGGCTTTTTTTGATGGGATATGGTCAAATTTTTTCGTTTTTGGTCAAATTTTCTCTCTAAAATTTCAGACAAAACCAGCCGTAAAGTCTAATCTAATGCGTTATAAAAATTTTCCACAAAATTCCAGGTCTCTACTATTTAAGAACTGGTGTGCAAAATTTTGCCTAGTGACCTAATGATTCAGTTTTTTTCATTTCTTGTTGAGGTAACATCAAGTTAATTGATTCAAAAAGGACTTTTGGGATTTACACGATTCATTACAAACACATTTTGTTTAACAAGTTACGTAGATTAAAGAGTCTTTCTTGTTTTTAGTGGTGACTGATAATATAATATAATATAATATCATGAACTTTCAGTGAGTCTCTCAAAAAAGTAGCCCCTCCATTAAGAAAGGTACTTTTTTTAGAACTATAAGATTTTTGCGATTTTTACACATTAGGTTTTTCATTTTATTTACATAAATTAAACTTGAAGAAAACCTTCTTAAAAAAATAACAACAAATTTGCCTCGGGTACCCTATGAGAATGAGTAACCCACTTATAATAATATTTTACCAAATTTTGTAGACATGTTTCTAAATAGTTCGGCCATATGAATCTTGTCGAAATTTTTCTAATACACTAGACCGGGTTTTATAGCGGTTTTATATCCGAAAACGAAGAAAACAATTTCCCAAAAAAGCACATTTTTGACTATAATTTGTCAAAGATGCGTTTAGAAAATTTTTCCAACAAAGCGGTTTTAGACACTTATGATGCGCTTCTGTTAAAGCAAAAACTTTTGAAAGATATTTAAAATAGGACGAGGGTTACTCCTTCAAAGTTTTTCAAATTCGTTAAAGTGCCGGTTGCATCCAGCATACCAAAAAGTGATCTTATCAATATATTTTTAAGTGAATTGGCAAAAACTAGAAAAAAAAGCTTAAAAGGTAAATTGAATCTTTTGTTGCGATTTCAATAGAGTTGTACATCCAGGCGTTATACATTTATGAAAGAACGAAGTATGATGATACAGTACAAGCAATCTCCTACCCAGGTCTTTTTATTTATGTGCTTCGCTTTTTAAAGAACCGACGAATGATAAGATATAGGCAACTTCCTACCCAGGTCTGTATTTGGATGGGAAAATGGGTCGGGTTTTACGAACATACTGTTTGGATTGCCCCCCCCCCTACCGGTTTTTTTTCAATAACTTTTTTTCCACAAAAGGAATCGAAATGAAACTTTCCTACTTTTATTTTCTATCTATTTAAAATAAATATTTAACGTTAACGCTATCTTATGATGTCATAACGCATTTTTTGATTTTTCAGTATTTTTGTCAACTTTGGCGCGCCATTATGGATTTGATATATAT
>JAYRBV010051451.1:0-17893 GCA_036023255.1 Mitrocomella polydiademata
AGTGAACTTTAATCATCTATATCTCGAGAAATAATAATACTACGAAGACGTTTGACCCCTCATTGGAACGAAAAATTGTGGTGCTTATCATTAGACACGCTCAAAAAACCTAATGTTGAGATTTAAACTTTTGCCAGCAACCTGCGAAATGCTTCGCAACCCTTTTTACAAATGTTCATTATGAGGTTTTGACAAGTGAACATTGATTGGAACTTTAAACACCCTCTTTGTAGAGGAGGTTGGACGCACAAAAATGACTAAATAGCGCAGGACCGCAGCAAGATCAAAATTATTGGGGGGGGGGGGGCGATGGTCAATAGTTAGGTAGGGGTTAATTTTCGCCCACCATGGTTGGGCGACGAAGAAAATTTTGTCTCTAAAACACCTCTAAAAGCACAATTTAAGGCTCATAGATATGAAATAAAACGATTTTGTATTGAATCTTTAAGAAATCACCACCTCCCCCGGGGCGCGGGGGAGGGTTATACTCGAGATGTAAAGGTGGGCCAAATAATCTTAAGTACAAAAAGGAAAAAATCTCTATTTACCATGGTTATTTGCTTATAGTATTGTGTAGTGTATGTGTGGACAGGGTAAACTAAATATACAAGTACTTCATATGGTATTCAAGTTTTGGTATGTGATTCACTAACCACAAGGGGGTATTAGATTGGCACGAGGTCTACAGGAAAAGGAAAATACTTGGCAGGCATTGCAACTTGAGAAAGACGAGGTATCATGTTCATACTCCTCCTCAAATCCACTTGACTCGATCACCCAATCAGTCACTTTCGGTTGTTTTATTGCGAAAGATAACAGCGTCTTTAGAATATAAGACCATACTTGGACGTACGTGTAAACTGGCCTTTCTGTAAACTTTGTATATTTTGTCTAAAATGTAATGAACATGCACGAGAGTTTTTTAAGTGCAAATCTCTAGAAAGCAAATGTAAACAGGATGAAAAGGTATGGTCCTGAAGGCCAACTCACCGGAAAAAAGGGCTCATTTTATTGACACAGTGAACGGCGTGTTTCGCTGTCCAATAAATAAAATGTGTTTACAGGGCCGTAGCAACACCAAAATTATTGGGGGGGACCAAGGGTAAAAGATTCAGGTAATGGGTTAACTGTCGCCCACCATGGTTGGGCGATGAAGAAAACTTTGCGATTTTAAGTCCCTAAAACACCTCTAAAAGCACAATTCAAGGCTCGTAGACATGAAAAAAAAACGATTATATGTTGAATCTCGAAGAAAGCATTACTTGTTAAAATTTTATTGGGGGGGGGGGGGACTAAGCCTCCCAGGCCCCCCACTCCATACGGCCCTGGTTTAAAAGACTAAATGGTGACTAGACTATTTTACAGTCAACAAGTTAAAAAGCGCTAAACAATCTTTTTCGCTACCACTTTCTTGTTCCTTTTCCGTGCCGTAAATGTCCACCCGCTTACGCTCGCTCTATTTTTTTTTCTATTTACGGGATTATGAAAACGGACTATGAAATATTCTAAGTGGTGACATGGAAATGTTATTGCATTTCTACAACGAGAATGACAGTGCCAAAATCCCATCCAAATGTACTCACATAAGGTTAACATCCTGGTATTTCAAAAAGCATCTGCCAAAAATTGAACATTACTCTTTATTTGCCAACAACTAAAAATGTTTTCAAAGGTGAATCCAAACTTTGCCAACTCTTCAATCATAATCCCAGAAGGTGGGGAAAACCAACCTCGTTCCCAGGGCTTTTTTCGCTTTTTTTCGAGAAAAGCCCTGGGAACGAGGTTGGGGAAAAACAATTGCGAAAACTTTTACGGAAGCATGCTTTTTATTAATCTGCACGCAGTGCATTGTGGTCCAGTATCAATCTATTTTGACTTTTTTTCAATGTTTTACTTGGTGCTAGGACGTTTCTGGCTGGTTTGTCCGTAAAGAAGAAGACACCAACAAGGCAATAAGAACTGCAACCACGGTAGAAATTGGAATCCTGGCCAAATGCAAAGTAAAAAATGATGACAGTCAACCAATTTGTTTCAGACAGCTATCATCATTATGACATTGACTTCCTGTCCTGTATTCTCTAGAGATGTTTCTATAAATTCCCTTTGCATTTGGCTAGTTGACGAGGCGGAACAATTTTCTAGTACCATCAAGAGATGATCGTCGTCGTTGTTGATGGGACATAAGTATTCACGCTCTTTATATGATTGATGAGTAAGGGCCAAGCACGCGCCATTATTGAAGTGCTTTGAGTAGAGAAAGTGAATTGATTTGATGAGAACAGTATGATCATTTATTCAACAAAAGGGTGTGTGTTGCTGACGTATCTGATGAAAGTCCCCTTTGATTTGTTAGTGTTTTCTTTTAATTCCTTGGATGAACGGACAAGAAAAAAAAATGCACCGGTCGTTACAGTGAATAAATTGGGTTCCAGCGCCAAGAAAAGTATTATGCTTTGCGATATTATGTATTGTGATTTGAGAGAGAATATCTTATTTTCGATAAATTCTCAATAAGAAACGCATTCTTTCAATTTGTAACTTTAAATGGCCTATCAAATGAGAGCAGTCGTGGACTATGCTGCGCACCTCCAAAAGGATTAAACTGTTACAAGGTAACGCGTAGCCTTCCCCAAACTTTTGAAAGATATAGAATGTTGTCAAGCTGTGGTGTAAACAACAAACAATGTTTCCAATAAACAATTCGTGGGTTTTTAAGCATTGTGCAAAATATGTAAAAAGTTGCACACACTTGAAAGTTATTCTTGGCAAGAAGGTAAATAAATTCCAATTGAATTGGCAAGAAAGTATGTAAAGTTGTTTATTGGCGTCTGGAGTTTGACGTCGTGACCTTGGTATTAGAATACCATGTTTGCGGTAGTCTTCATACAATGACTAGTAATTCTGGGCGCACTTATATTGACAGGTCACAAATAGAGCATCTATCAGAAATTGCCAAACAGATTCATAACAGCTATATGCTCCTTGTTATCCTGATTTGACAAGAAATTATGATTATAAAACAGTTTCGGCTATAAAGAAAAGGGCTGTTCTCAAAAAAACATTCTTTTAAAATTTGTCCCCTTTATTGGTAAATTTGTCACCAAAACCTTAAAAACACTTAATGAGTTTATTTCTTCCGACAAAAAGAAATTCTAACTCAAGTCAAGTTTTAGATTCAAATGGTCCAAACCTCTCAAGAATGTATTTTTTATAAGAACGAAAATTTGAGCATAAGCACATCTAGAATCGCAAAGCTTGGGGAGCGCATTGCATACATCTCTAAAATATGTGTTTCCCCAATACGACTGACAATGTAATTGAAATTATTCAGTAAAGCCTCAATTCAATAAATTTTACTCTAATGGCTCAGATTCAAGGACTCTGACAAAAGCACTTAAACAAAGGTTGATGGCACATACAAGATATTGGGGAATATTTCCTGGCAAGCTCCAATAAATCTCTGTATGGTTCTAATCCACTTTGAGACCTTTGAAACCTGGTGAGATACAAAGAAGCAGCTAGTTGAGTTCTGCTTTGGAATCCCAATTCAACCATGAAGACCTGGCAAACTTATTAACCCCAAAGAGACTGATAGAAGAAGATACCATCCTTAAAGGGGCTGAACTTATATCAGTAATGAGGGATAGGGATTGCTGTACAGGAAGGCCCCCACTAAAATTTTGCCAAATAAAACTTTTCCTCTCACTAAGTGTTGAAGTAAGGTTTCAAAGGAATAAAATTAGTTATTTTAAGGCTATTCTATGGCTTTTAGAGTGCTCATAAGCGCAAAGTATTCTTCTTCGACCAACCATGGTGGGCGAAATATTTTAGGCCCTCCCAGATGAAACATGGCGCTGCGATCCCAGATGCTATAGGACGAGCTTTGTCCAGGTCACGTCGGATGCATCTAAGTGAGTGTAAGTAAGTATAAGTAAGTCTTAATCTTATTTGCATAAAATTGCACTAGCCGTGTTATATAAAATCTGCAGTCTAAGTTAGCCTCTGTACGACATTGCATTGATGTCTATCGCTTTCGTCGTAATTGTGCATTGCCCCGGGTTTACATTTAATTAGCATTCGAAGATGGAATATTTTTTCGCTCAGCGTTGGCGTTTGATATTTTGACAACATAACCAAACCATACATTACGTACTAAGATGTTTTGATTACATACAACAAAGAGATTTTGTTATGATATTACTAGAAGCAACTGACGCCCTAATGCGCGATGTTCCATCTATTTTTGTTGTGGTGGAAAAATTCCGTGTTTTTATTTGAATAACATCACGTGTCTGCTGCCCTGCTGCATATACTGGTCATCAAAACAATGCACTCGTTGTTATGTAGGTTATAGCAACCTAGATCTTGTTAGATTGAGAGGTACAATCTATGCACCAAACCAAATACCCAACCAAAAACGGGTCTTAGTTGCCCTTAATTTAGCTTTATTATATCTTCGGGCATTCCAAGACACTATAATATCCTTTAAAAAAAATGAACACAAAAAATAAATTTACAACGTTTCTTCTTTTATGAAAAAAAATTGAATGACTGCACCCAAAAAATGCAATATATATTTTTTTATTTCTGTCAGAAGAATCGCAATTTTAATTGTACCGCATTGTTAGATGGATGAGACTTCACACACTTTTTTACTTAAGTAACCTGTACCTTGCCCGCTTGCCTTTTATAACGGGAACGGAGATTTTAAGGTACAGGCCACAGTGAAGTAGATTGCCGTGGAAATCTTAGATTGGAGACATATGGCTGGGTTCCACGGCATCTACAAAAGAAAAAAAGTGCTAGGAAATTACCTCGCGAGTTAGGGTTTCTTGATAAGGGAAATTTGAGATCTGCATAAAGACTAGGATGGCTCCGGGCTTTTGTTAGTAGAGGACCGGATTTTGCTAAAGATTTGTTTACTAGTTTCGCCAGATTTACTGATGTGAAATATTTTCGCTTGCACGAAATTTTTACTTTGCGGTGCAGCGAGACCGGATACTGGAAAAGTAATAAACACTTGAAAAATGACTTCTACATTTAAAAATATTATTTATTTTTCAAGATGAACGATTGATTGATAGAAAAAAAGAACAAATAATAAAAAAAAAAGTTACAAATAAAAAAATTAAAGCTTAAAATTATTTTGATAGATAGATCTTTATAAATATAATTATGGACAATTCATTTTAATTCATTAATTATCGTAAAATAAAAATTATTATATATATCTGCTATAAATAAGTTTTTATGTCAAATTTCTGAGGAATATTCGTTTATATATAAAAAATAATTAATTAATATGATAATCTTTTATAACATAATTTTTTTGTCTTTGAATTTTTACATAAACGATAATATAATATATAAACAGCATTATTTACAAGTCCTTCGAATAAGAACATTAATATACATAACAAGCGACTAGTAAATATTTACATCTTTTAACTCAGAACATTTTTGGAATGTGTATTATTTTTTCCAGAGAGCGAACATTTCCCCTCCTCCTCACTAATGTAAACAAACAATCTCTAGCTTGTGTATCTATCAAGTTTCAATATTTTTCCAATGCCACGTTCGGAGACAGGAATACTTTTAGCTAGCTACATAAACTTTTAAATTCGTACAAGGTGTCCCAGAAAAAAACACTACTTTTAATAAAATCAAAACAAAGGTTGTCGCATTATTTTTTATCCGAGACACCCTGTACGTTCGAAAGAATATGCTATTCTCAAAGGTTAAAGAATTAGCCAAGAAAACGGTTTTAGTAAGAGTAAGAGACCAGCTAAAGTTATTCAGATAGCATTATCAGTAAGTTTGTCAAAGGAAACACATCCCCCGTCTACGAAGGAAGGCTAGACGAGAGACGAGTTTCCTGACTAGTCAATTCAGTAAACAAATCCCACGAGAGTAAGCTAAAGCGAGTGCATACACATGCAGAAAGGTAACGCATCATTGAACAAGGAACAAAATTGACACACAATAAGGAGGGAGATTCCTGAATCATTATCTGATACCACCTTTGCGCAGGTGTCATATACCTGGTATTTTGATGGTTCAAAGAAGTAGTTTTAAAGTCATCCAGGAAGATTACCTGGCATTGTCACACTTCGGAATTCATCATAAAGAAATTTTTCGTAAACTGCGAATCACCGAATGAAGTTCAGGTCGCTCCTTTGGCTCGGGAGACCAACATTGAGTCGCTAGCTGCTTGTATTTCTCATTTGGTTTTATACAGGAATTACTGAATGTGGGTCGAAGATTATTGCGCACCACGTTGTAAATAACCACGTGTTGGGGTTTCCCGGAGAAAGGCATCCGACGACTCCAAAACTGCCATAAGCAAATTCCTAAAAAAGAAATTAAAAAAATGAATATCATAAACCCCTGGCGGTGGCAATAAATTTTGCATGCGTGAAATGCGCACAACCTGAGCTTGATTTGCATACACACAATTCTAAACTGAATTGTCATTACCAATGCCTGTTTATTAGGTCTGCAAAATATACTATTAAAATTGATTTAAAAATGGCAGTTTTATGACGTGGACCGTAATTTTCTTACTTAAAGTTGAGCAAAGGTTTTTTGCTGACTCACCTTTGCATATAAAAAACCTAAAATGTTCTAACACTGCTGGTTAGTTAGCACAATTAGACCGAATTGAAAGAGACGAGGTCAAACTGTGAACTGTCGATACATGACGATAATAAAATGTACAGTGTAGTTCATAGAAATAGTTCATTATAAATTCTTGAACAAAAAAAGTTGTAAGTAGCGTTATAATGTGTTTTTTAATGTATTTTCTATGAACAGCCCTGTACACTATATGTCATAAAAATGTCTATTTAACCGCGAGCGCGCGAAGTCATTTCGCGGCGGAAGTTTACGCATTTCTACAATGTGTTTTTGCAAAGGGAATTTACACATCCTACACACACCACCAAAGTGATGCGGTCATGTGGGATAAACGAAAGTAACAGTTTATATTCTGCTTTTCAAAATTTAATAGACGGTCATTCACCTAATTACCAATTAGTTTAATTTTCATACTCTGCGGAAATACATGTTCCTCTAGAACAAAACAACATAGTTTTTGAAAAGGTAGAGTATAGATTAATCACCAATTATCTTGCGCATATCAAAAATAAATCAGCAAAGATGGGACTGCTGTGTTTGTTTTAGAAATCCCCCCCAAAAAAAAAACAACAAACAAACACCAAAAACCCGAGAAAGAAACTTAATCAGGGATATGATTACTTATAACATCCTTGTACTTCAGGGTATACAAGATGTTCGAAAAGTGTGTTCAGGGTTTTGTTAAAAATTCCTGACATTTTTTCACTCATATGATTTTGCATACCGGATGTGCGGCCCCTAATAAGGGTCTGTTTTTGCATGGATTTGGGAAAATGCACTGCCGTAAGGGTATAGGGTTTTACCAAAACGTACTGTAAGGGTTGAAAATTGGCAATACAAACTTTTAAACTTTTAAAAACTGTGCATTTTGCTGCACTGTAAGGGTAAAAAAAAATGGAGTGGACTTGGAGACAAGTGCCCCCCCCGGGGAGCTTTGTACGTTTAATCTCAATGCAAAAAGTGCCTCGTGTTTTACAACCATATGCACGTCTTTGAAAAGTGGTGAAACAAATGATACCATTCGTTAAAAGTATTTCCTGCAGACAGATAGATGTTCGAGGAAGGTTTGTTATAAATATGTATTTCACTTTTAGTCTAATTTCCAAGCCGAGTAAAAACTTACCTAAAGCGTATACATCACATTCTGTCGTTGGTGGAAAACCACGATGTAATTCAGGTGCTCTATAAGCGAATGTTCCCGTTAACAATGAATCTGATTCGACAGGGTCACTCTCTCTATACTGCGAGCAACCAAAGTCTGCTAGCTTACATTTGCCTTGTCGTGTGACCATAATGTTCGACGGTTTAACGTCTAAATGGACAATGCCGTTGTTATGGACGTAGGTCAGGGCGGAGGCTATCTCACAGCCAAACTTACACATTCTCTTCAAGTTTACGAATTCTGTATCGTCTTCTAATAACCGTTGCAAATTGCGTCCATCGATAAACTCAAAAGCCATGAACAAGTTTTCGAGTTGGTTTTGAATTAATGAATCCAGTACGGGTGTAGCTGCTAGAAGCTTAACAATGTTTGGATGATCAAAAGTAAAAAACTCTGGTTTAGTCTCAGCTTGGAAACTTTGTAGAGCTGCTAACTTCTTAGAAGTTTGATTAATTTTTTTTACACAACACAATAATTTCTCATGCTTGAAAAGAGCTTTATAACATGTCCCAAAGCCTCCTGAGCCTACAGCATGTAGATTTACAAAGTCTTCTTTCTTTATCCTTTTTGGAGCTATAGCTTTTCTCAGTTTGATTGTCATAGTTCCGTCTTCTCTCTATTTGCATCTTACAACGAATCTTTTTGCTGTTTCTGATTTGCGCTCAAACTTTATATGACTTGCCGTTTAAACATAACATCGTTAAAGTTTTATGGCTCACAGGAGCAAAGGGGTAATTTATAATCACATGCAAGTTTTAAAAAAAATAATTGCATCAATGGGAATTTTCTTATGTCAATTCACAAGGGCATCTCTTTATAGAACACTCCTCCGCAAATGTCATCAAACATTTAAGTAGGCAAGGACAAAAAACAAACACACAAACAACATTAAAAGCGTGGGAGAGAGCGAGGAAGAATAGTCTTTACGCAGAACCGAATTCCCCCTACTTTACGGCACTGAAGCGAACAGCCTAGAGGGAGCGAGCCTCCATATGATCAGAAAACTTAATCCTTGTAAACTTTGTCCTCTTCGTTGAAAGATGAAGAATTGTCATTCTTGTAACAAGGTAGTATAATTACCCAAACACAACATATGATCAAAAATTACCTTTGGAACTTTGTTCTCTTATTAAAGCATTTAGTTGAAAAATGAAAAGTTATTTCTTCACTCATAACGTAATGTAACCTAACTAAGGGTATTTTCTTTCAACTATCAGGTAGTATAATTTACAAAACTCAACCAACTCTCTTAATGTACTTTCGCTTTGATCAGTGCCTTTATAAAGGACCGTGTTTTGTCCGTCCGCCCGCACGCATGGATCCAAGATGGTGTACGAGCTTTTGGAGAAATAACAACTCCATACCATTTGGGGAATTTGAGTACACCTTTCAGTGGCTGGAGGGTTTTAATGAAAATATTGATGCAATAGATAATTATAGATTATTTAAATTTGCAGGTTTTTATTTCAACGCCTTTTCTATATTACTAAGGGTATTTCCCCAGGTACAACAAAATGTTTTGAAAGCAATGTCAGAAATGCTGACAGACTGACTATTTGCAAATAGAATGCATTTAGTTCCCGGCTAGTCTTAAGTCAAACCTCTAGTTCTTTACACTGATGTTGTATATTGTGTTGCGAGGAGTCAACTTATTTAATCGCGGTCATTCTACTGTGTATTAATTAATGGATGATAATTATTCGGTTGGTTATAAAGCTCTGCTGACAGTTATTCTGTCCTTTAACATTATTAATGGTTATTTTATTTTCCCGAATCGAAATGTCATTGTTTGACACCAGAATGGACTATTGCGGAGCTTGTGACCGAGTGGTGAAACGGTTAGATTTTTAACTTCCTGATCGGGAGTCACAGTGACAACCTATTATTGCTAATTTCCATAAGTTCCTCTGTATGTGATTTGCAAAGGACCCTTATTAATAACAGTACATCGAAAATTCGAAAATGTAACTGTAACAAGAATAACAACAATATGGGATTCTGTGACAGGTCAAATTTATTATTCTATTTTTCTAAACACAGAAAACTATACAAGGGAGACAGTAGAAAAAATATACTGCCTTTCAAGTCCTAGTTACTTCCAATACATTAAAAAAAGCAAAAAAAGCAAAACAAACGGAAACTCATAAATTAGTTGTAGGTCATGTATTTTGGCGTGGCACTGAACTTGGCGTATGCTTTGATGACTTTTTGGACGGCACTTAAAAAGTCCTTTTCGGTTGCAACCTGAAATAATAAGATTGTAATACGTGTTAGTCTCTTTTCATCCGTAGCATCACGGCTACCTGTCCGGGAAAATGAAGTCAACGTGAAGGAGTGTTTCCCAAAAACACTCCTATGTGGACATACTTGTCTGCGCAACATCCCACCTTGCTCTGCTTCGCTTTTTAAGCGAATTGCCGCTGCGGTGGTCTGTACGCAATTCTCTGTTTTCATGTATTCTATCCCCCGAAAAACTGGGGGACTGAGAGGCACTATATGTAGTACAACACCAAGTCCTTCCCAGTCTACTTACATATAAGAAAGCAATAGTATTGCGCACACCACCGCAGCGGCAATTCGCTTAAAAAGCGAAGCAGAGCAAGGTGGATTGTTGCGCAGACAAGGACATGCAAGCTTTTCGAATATTTTATGTGCACGTAAAAGTAAGGAAGGATTCCCAAATCTGAGCGTACGTACGGGGGGTTAGTCCCCAGCTGCGGAATGTTCTAGTTCATAAAAAAAAACAAAAAACAATAGCGGAAAGGTTATTTGGGACATTATTCAAAGGGTTTGAATGACATTTTTTACATACCTTCCTTCGTTCTCTGATAGCAAACATACCAGCCTCGGTACATACACTACGAATTTCGGCACCTGAAAAGCAACATCAAAGAAAGTACAAGGCAAATATTTTTACTAATCGATCAAAAATACACCCTATCATGTAGGTACCGTAAACGCTCGATTAAGCACCCATGGCGGTTAGTTAAAATTTTATTGTACCTATTTTAAAAAACTCCGTAGAAATCTTATCGTAACTCTATTTGAATCACATTCGATTCTAAGTAATGGTTTGTGCAAACTTACCGGTACTGTTCGGACAAAGACGAGCCAACAATTCGTATCGAATATCACGTTCAATGCTCATCGAACGCGCGTGAATTTTGAAGATATGAGCACGGCCCTATGGGTTGGAATGTTAAGTATCATTACCTTTTTGAAAGTTTTTTAAGCAGCAAACACGATTCCAATTGTAAGCGAAATCTCAACGGAACCTCACGTTTTTAGTAGTAGAAGTATGGTCAATAAAAGAAACAGGAATCACGTGTATTTACGAACCAGTTTATACAGCAACGAAAGTTTAAAACGAGTAACAAAAGGAGAGAAAGTAGAAGAAAAACAACAAACCTCTAAATCAGGTAACGAGAATTCCACTTTTCGGTCTAAACGACCGGGCCGCGTGAGGGCAGGATCTAGTGTGTCAGGTCTGAAGAGATAATTGTATATAGAAATTTTAGTAAAGAATATTAGATCCATTTGCCGACCGAAAATTTTTTGCGTGTTGTAATCAAAAACGAAACTAAAAGGGTTAAATTCAATTATTTGCAAAAAAGAGTATTTGCAAAGATATTATTTGTGACGTCAGAACCGTTCTTGAAATCGCGGTTTTTGCCCTTTTCGCAAAAGTTTCTTCTCGCGAAATGTTTTAAAACGAGTCATCCGCGAAAGTTTTTCCCGCGAAATTTAGAAAACTTTACGACATTTTCTTGGTTATTTGTTTGAAAAACACCTTCTTGCTATGAAATTCAGGTTTGCAATAAGTGTACCCCTTCCTGCGAAATATCCTAAAACCGGCAACCCGCGAAAGTTTCTTCCCACAAAATACAAACATTTCACGGTTTGGCTGAATTTTGTCCATTAAGGTAGTGTATTTCTACCCTTCTCTAAGACTATTCTACCTGTTTGTAGCCATTAATACTTTGATATTTCCTCTGGGGTCGAATCCATCAAGTTGGTTGATCAATTCTAACATAGTTCTCTGTACTTCGTTATCTCCGCCGGCACCATCATCAAACCGAGCCCCTATGGAATTCAAAGTCAGAAAAATTATTAGTACTGAAATACGTTAGTTAAAAAAACACACCCCGTAAGGAGTTCAAAGCCCTCTTTTACCGTGTGTTCGTACTACTTTATTCAGACAAAAATTTGGTGCGAAGAAAATTTGATTGAGTTGGCGAAAAGAATTCGACGCTAATATTATTTCTTTTCACTACTGCCAAATCAAATCCGCCCACTTCTGAAAACTTCTTCCGGGTGCCTTGTTGTGGGAGTTTCTGACCCTTTTTTTTTTGCCATTTTCTAGTTGCTCGTGGTTTTTCTTTAATTGTACTAAACAGTATGGATACTAGTATAAACAGTATAAATCCCTTACTGAAAGTTACTAAAGATTAACAGAATTTTTTATCTTATTTAACAACGTACCACCGACAGCATCGATTTCGTCAAAGAAGATAATACAGGCTTTTTTACTACGTGCCATTTCAAACAATTCTCGCACCATTCGAGCACCCTGTAGAATATAAACAATGTTTGTTACTTCGGTTGCAACCAATTTTTTTTAAAAAGCAATCAAGTCTTTCTGGTGAAGTTGAAAGAGCTGGGTTAACTAATTTAAATCCAAACCAACTGGGTCACAATTAATATTTTATCGGTCCTTCATTTTTCAACTAACAAAGTTAGGGAAATTAACTTTACAGGGATCGAAATTGTCCTACGGACATGAAATTTTGCGTAATCAAGAGAATCAGTACCTCAAGGTAGCTAGACCTTGTTCTTATACATTTTCGCAGTCGGCAAAGTTGGAAATAACTCACTGCACCTCCTACCGCTTCAACAGCAATATACTCCTTCGCAGAGGAAATTGTTAACAACCTACCTCGCCAACATATTTTTGTACTAATTCTGACCCAATTACTCTGATGAAGCAAGCGTCTGTCCTGTTTGCTACGGCTCTTGCACACAGCGTCTTCCCTGTTCCAGGTGGACCGTACAGAAGAACTCCCTTGGGTGGATCGATACCGAGGTTAACAAATCTTTCCGGCTGTAAGAAAATAAAAGAATGTTTTATAACAAGGGTGTCTAAATTTCAATCCATGTTCACTTGTCAAACCCTCATAAAATAGACTGGAAGTGGAGGAATTTGATGAAATTTGCCTGATTTTACAAACACATTTATGAGACTTTTCTCAGCGCTTTTGTTTACACCCAAAACGATAATGGAACTAGTTTCCAGTACACTTTACTCTTGCGACCGTGTACTAAATATAAATACAAAATGGCAGACATAAGGGATTGTTTTGATAAAATTATGTTTACTTTGTTATCACAATGGAAACGGTCCATCAATCAAACCAACACAAAAAGGCTTTTAGTTTCAGTACTAACTGTATAAAAAAACGTCAAAATAATATATAGAATATTTGCGAGTGTGGACCCGTGGTTTTAATGCAAATTAAATATAGAAATAGAAATAAAGAAGATTTTATCCATTTATTATTCCATACAATATGATGAGTTCAGCTTACATGTAATAGTGGAGTTTCGACGACTTCTCGTAGTTTATCAATTTGTTCCTTGCAACCTCCAACATCAGCATAAGTTACATCTGGTTTCTCTTCGACCTGATAAATAAAAATAAAAACATAGAAAAAAAACTTTGGGGGAGGGTAATAATGTCCTTGGTTGTAAAAACTACAGGATGGTTCTCTCGATAGCAAGTACTTTTTTATGGATCACCCGAAGTAGAAAAACTTCTGGAAAAGATACTCTTAGAACAAAGGAACAATCTGAAGGAAAGTAGAACAAATAAAACAGCAAATCAACTGATTACAATTTGAATAGTCTGAAACAAATTGAGGGGCCTATATACTCTTTAATCAGTCTTCCTATGAGGGGTGGAAACCCTATTTATTCACAGACACCGAATCCATACCTGCATCATAGTAACAGTGGGATCAATCTTGGGCGGTAAGGGAATGTGTATTTGATACTTATTTCGGTCTACACCCACTCTCATTCCTTCTTCGATATCCGTCGGTGCCACCTGATCACCAAGATCAACAACAAACTTGGCAAACTGTTTGACATTTATGATATATTTTGGATCATCCGAGTCAGCATTGATAATTTTAGTACAACGCGCAACCTGAAAGCAAATTATTCGAATAAATAACATCTACTAATATACTGCATTAAGCAGATTTCAGTTGAGTTTGTCATCTTGAATTGTAGGAAGGACAAAAGTTTCCATCGAAATAATCTAGTATCAAATGCAAAAACAGGGTTGATTCCGATTTTAAGCTATGGGTGCCAAAAAAAATGTGCCCAAAAATCACAAACACTGTTTTAAAAAAATACGTAATTTGCTGATAAAAAGTAAAAAGAAAAATTCCAGGGTTTTTCAGGACGCTGGCAGCCCTGTAAAGAAGAATACAGAAAAAAAATCTATACACAACATGGATTCATTCAGTAGAAATTATTCTTACCTGGAGAGGTTGTTCGGAATGTAAAGTTTGTTTATCCGCTGCGAGATCCCACATTGCTGGTGGAGCAAGCCCAGTATCTGACTCTTTTATACCTAAAATCAACAAATATTCCGGTTTTTAGCAAACAAAATTTAGTCATGAATTATTTAAACACTGCACTGATTTACAAATTTTAATACCTGCAAGTTCATTTACTCTTTTTGTGATTTTCTTGATATCTTCTTCAACAGTCTTTATAGACTTACTATAGGATCCAGCACCCTATAAAGCAAAGTCATGAATGATCATAAATCACTGTATGTCATATTCTACTCAGAAGTTATAAATGAATTTCTATATGATCCAAAAGATATCATATCCAAATGTTGAGGAAATCTACAGTGTAATATCATGTCTTCAAATTAACCAACTGACTGATCATTAACAAACTTACATATGTTTTTAAGACTGCAATATCTTCTTCATCAAGAGCTAAATAAAATATATTTATCAAAATTAGTGACAAATAGAAAATAATTCAAGTCATTTGTGGATTACTTCAATTACAAGCAAAATAATTACAAATATATACTTAAAAAACAACGATTATATTCTTGAAAAGTGGCTGTACCATGTGTTTAGAAAAGCTTGACGCGTATAAATTTTCTTTCCGGTAAAAAGTTTTAGTCTTTTGAAAAAAATTCTTGAATTGTGATCATCTTTAAAATAATGTGTATTCTAAGTCAAATTTCAGATGTTTCAATTTAAAGTAAACAAATTTTTTTGATGTAAACATTTGACTTTAGCCTTTTACAAAAATATTATCATGTCACCATTTTTGAAAAAAGGTATTCATTGCCGTATACTACTTCAATCAGTTATGGAAAACCTCCTGTATAGGGTGTATCACCACAGGTGCCAAAGATCGGGAAATATTTATGAGAAGTTTGTGAGGGAAAAACCCGATTCATAAGTTTCATTGAATTTGGGGTTTAAATACAAATTTAGCGGAAAAAATAATAATTATATATATATATAAAATATTAAGAAATAAAGTACTATATATTCCTTGTATCTTCTTAATATGCCACTCATTTGCGAATACTGCATGCATTTGCGAAGCCCCTAAGCCCCCCTAAATATCCGTCCTTGCATACAAGAAGTTTTCTGTAACTGTCAATTGCAGTATATACCTTATTTTGGTTGCCTTAGCAACAAAATAGAACAAACTAAAAAAACACGTACAGCCATACAATTGTCATTAAAATCCCTAGCATACCTTGAATCGGTTTATCCTCCTTTTTATCATCGTCTCTAACTTTGCGCTGATCTGCTCCAAGATAATCTGGCATTGTAACTAAATTTTGGTTTATATCTATCATGAAAGAGGAAAAATTTAAATTACTTAAAGAAATCAAAAGGTAATCACAACACAAGACTCTCCACCTGATTTGTTTGAATGTGTATGACAACATGTTCCAAATACGCTGCTGTAGTCAACATTTAGGGCTAGTTAAAATGTATGTTTATGGTCAAACACAAACGTTTGCTTTTTCAAAAAACCACAGGCTAATAGTGTAAACAGTGCTGACAAGGGCCTGGTTACAACATACAGGACCAAATTTTTGCTAGCAACCTGCGAAATGCTTCGCAAAATTTCAAAAAATGACATTACGTCATAAAAGATGACGTCATCAAATTTTGACAAAATTATTATTATTTTCTAAAACCTTTCAAGATTACCTACAACTGGTAAAACTATGAAAACAATGCTATTTGTAGTTCAAAAGTTATTACAACTTGAATCTTTAGTTTTTTTGCCCACGTTTCAAGCAAAGTAGTTTTGACAAATGACCTATAATTTTTGAAGTACACACTATATACCCCTGAAAATTTGTCAGAAGGTGTCTTATATATTTTTAGGAAAAGTCACAAAGTTTTAGGATCGTACAAAATTTTTTCCGGAAGTTATCAAAATTTTCTTCGAGGGTGGTGGAATCCACCCTCCCCCCGGGGCAAATAGGGTTAAAAAGTGAAGCGCCACGAGTCCAAATCAATTCTGTGTCACCGACTAGGATTCAAACCTACGTATTCATACTTCCAAACCCGTGACTCATAATTCGGAATCACCTTTCCATCTGGCACGACAAATTCCACAAGGGACGTACTGTTACCGACGCATGGAACGGGTTCCATAGTGTTTCTCTTTGTGAGTCTGGCAAACACCTGACGACCTTCATCACCCCTTCGGAAGGTGGCCGTGCACCACAAGGTTTTTTTTCGTCCGGGGATGGCTACAACCGAAGGTTTGATGCAATTCTTGCTGATTTTCTACGAAAGGAATGGATCATCTACGACACACTTCATTACAACACCGATCTCGAGGAACACTGGCGGTGCACGATCAATTTCTTAACCATTGTCGGTAAGGCGGGCATTGTTTTGAACCCAAACAAGTTTCAGTTTGCTCGGTCTGCTGTAGACTTTGCTGGCTTCCACATTTCTGACAATAAAATCGACCCTCTCCCAAAGTTCTTCAATGCCATACGGAATTTCCCAACACCCTCGTCGACCACGGACATCAGAAGCTGGTTCGGTCTAGTCAATCAGGTCACAACCTACGCTCAATTGCGGGACTATATGACACTATATTTCGTCCATTTTTATCACCCGCTGTACTTTTACGTGGGATGAACAACTCGATGCAGCCTTCAAACAATCCAAGTCCGCGATAATCAACGCTATTAGGCACAGCGTCAAAATATTCAACTTAAAACGACCAACGTGTTTGAGGCCCGACTTTTCGAAGAAAGGCATTGGCTATTTCTTACTCCAAAAACATTGTGAGTGTGTCTCTGATGTTACAATTTGACTCTTTTATATCTGTTAAAGTATACACAACATAAGTTGTGTGCTTCGTAATGAAAATTGATCATACATTGGAAGTTATTTTTACCAAAAACAGTGTTCTAAACTTTGTCCGGGTGTGAGATATCTCGTTCCAAAAACAGACGCCTGACACGAGTTTGAGTTTGACCGATTTAGATCAGTCCTGGCGTACGTGTCCGGGTGATATCCAGCCTCCTCTGTAAGTTATAAAAATAAGTATTGTTTTTTCTTCTCTTTACCAGAGGGTTGTAATCGAAGAATTCGATTACAGATATAATCGAAGCTAATCGATCGATTAGTTATCGATTAATCTAATTAATCGATAATTATAAACTCAGCCAAAATTGTGACTTATAAATTAGTATCGATTACGATAGATTAGTATCGACAAGCTTCGATTAGTTCAATTACATTAATATATCGACAAGTTTTGATTACATAGATTAGTATCGACAACCTTCGATCAGTTCGATTACATTATTGTATAGATAAATATCGGAACTTCAACTTCCCTTCGTCGCGGATATAAAAATAAAAACCACTCACGGGACAAAAGAAAGAAGAAAATTGTTTGTCGCTCCCACGTTAAAAAAAGACTTCTGTGAACTGTGTAATAAAAATAGCCACCTCTCGTGACTTAGAAGCAAAGACATTACAAAGAGCAAAACAAACACAACATCTT
>JAYRBV010051562.1:0-17869 GCA_036023255.1 Mitrocomella polydiademata
ATTCGCGAAAGTTAATTCTCGCGAAATATGGTCAAATCGCTCATTCGCAAAAGTTAATTCTCGCGAAATATAGTCAATTGAGCCATTCGCGAAAGTAAATTCCCAAAATTTCGCGATTTTTTCGCCTCGCGAAAGTTTCTTCCTTTAAAGTACAAGCTCCCTCTTTCAGATGACAAGCAGCAACTCAAGGAGAAACATGCCGCTGCAAAGGTTTCATCAGAATCCACCGAAGTAACTGCTAAGCCAGCCCATCATCAAACTGATGTGAAGAAGGAGAAGTCAACCAAGAATAAAGACTTGCATTGGAAATCTGTCGATATCACATTGTTTGGTGGTGGTGACAAAGGCGCAGTAAGTGACAGCAAACCTCACCAACACGGCCATCATAAACCGACCAAGGAGGAGAAGGAGAAGATGAAACAGAAGAAACGGCATTCGCACGAGCAGAAACACAAAAGTCATGACAAGACTGACGTCAACAGTAGTGCTTCATCTTCTGTACACAACAAGGATTCTGCCGACAAAAATATGTCTTCGGTGGAAAAATCGGCAGATTCAAAAGTTCATACTCACAAACATCATGGCGAAAAGAAACCAGATGCAGACGTTCAGCATCAACCGAAAACCACCCCAACTACACAGCTACACACTGTACAAAAGCATCAAGATACACACCACAAGGGAGAGAAGGTCAGGGAGAAATCTAAAGACAGGAAACCTAAAAACTTTGATCCAACCGATGTTGGTAGTAGCAGTAAAGGTAAACATCCTACCAAGAAATCCGACAAAGAGAAATTGACGTTAGACTTGTCGTCAACAACTACGGCTAATGAGACGGAGAGCGAGTTTGAAAAGAAATTCAGGGATTTCTGTAATGAAAGCAAGTTGGATGAAATCAAACCTCTAGTTTCCCCGATCAAAACAAACCTAGGGTTGTCTAGCTTCCTCGATTCGCTTAATTCTAAAGATCATGCAAAGAACCTCTCAAAAGGGATAGTTCCTGACCAAAACAAAACAGAGACGTCGTCAGAGGCACTACTACCTGGTTTGAGTTCAAGTAGCGAACACCCTGTCAAACAGTCACCGGTCAAGAGAGAGCAACCGTTCACATTTGAAGCCAACCAAGAAAGCAGGAAGAAATTGAAACGTAAACACGCCGTTGAAGATAATAACTTCACCACAAACGAATCCAGTGAAATGCAGCAGCAATCTAAAGGGAAGAAACGTTCATTGTTTGGTGACACCGATAGCGACAGTGATGGTGATGATGGTGATGCTACCAAACAGTCGAAGAAAGTGAAAAAGAAACTTGGAGAATCGTTGTCGTCGCCAGCGTCGTCGTTACCAAGTTTACAGAGGAGTTTTGATGATCCTTTACAACTGAAGCCATCGCGAAGCAGCAACGCAGAGTCGAAGCATGACAGCGCCAAGAAAATCGCGGTCGGAGAAGACGAGCATCTGTCTCAAAAGCACAAGGGGGAGGAGAACAAACATAGGCATCAAGATGACCAACAGCACCCAATCAAACAAGACAATAAGAGCACTCTCCATCGACATCATTCAGGCAAAGGAGAGAAGCAAAAAGAGGAGGCCAAACCAACTCAGATGCCCAAAAAGCAGCAAAGGGAAAAGGAGACCGCCGCCGCGGCCGCCTCCTCTGCTAAGAAAGTCAGCGTGAAAGAAGTGGACTTCAATGAAAAACTGTTTGGTATGAACAGCTTCATGAATCTCGAGCCAATCAAGAAAAAGAAAAAGAAACGCAATAGCGAGAGTAGGGAGTCACTTGATAGCAAAGTCGTGAAGCCTGTTGACATACATGCAGTAGCGGGAAGCTCGTCAAAAGAGAGTAAAATTACAAAAGGAAAAACATCGTCCGACAAGACGGAAGGTATACCCGTCAAAGAGGTTGCGAAGAAAGCCGGGCTGATACATAGTAGTGACACGCCCAACAAGAAGGACAGGAAAGATGAACCGGTACACGCTGAAACAGTTATGCAAAAAGACAACGAAGTAGAGAGTACAATGAAGCACACTCATACCATTAAACCCTCACTTCCTATTTCCAAGGTTGAGCAAATCAAACAAGATGAAAAGCCTCCCAGGAGAACATCATTAATATCAGACAAGGCGCAGCAGAGGGAGAAGCTGAAAGATTTACCGTTGAAGAGCGAATGCGAGAATGCTGTTGAAAGTCTCTTAAGTATTACCGAGGAAGACAATTCGCCCAAAAATTTTGGTAAATCAGATTTGTTTGGTTGTCCGGATAGCGCGCACAATAATAGTCTCGAGACTTCCGGTGGAGCTGTCCTGGAGACAAAAGCATTTGAAGAAGAGAAACCACAAGAGGAAGAAGTAGCAGAGCAGCCTTATGATGACGCAGAGATGGCGGCAGCAACCAACCTACTGGAACAAGAAGCCGAAGATGAAGAGGAAGAAGACTTTGATCCCTTCCGTAACGTCCCCTCTTTAGGGGGGATGCAGACAACTCTTGGAACCGGAAAGCTACAAGAAGGGGCAAAGCCAACGGTGGTGCAGTCGGTAGGAAATAGAAAATCAAGTTCTGATGTTGAGACATTAGAGCCTCCACTGACTGCTACCAGTGGTGAGGATACCAGTGGCGAGGATACCACAGCAGTCCTCTGTCAGTCTGAACAATCTGACGGGAGGCCAACAATTGAAAAGCAAATTTTGGAGGCGCAACCTATCGTAATGAAGGACTCTGTTATAGAGACATCTTTCCCAAATGTTCCGTTTGAAGTTGAAGCATCTGAAGAACTCGGTCAACAGTCGCAGATTGATAGTCTTTCGTTCTTGTTTCCTCAAACACCAACTCACGTTCCCTCGGGAACTGATGTCCTCGACGCCCAAAACGCCCTTTTCGACCTTTTTAAAGGATTTGAACCCCAACCTCCTACGTTTCAGCAACCGCAAGTTCATCAACATCAGCAACAAGCTCAACAACCAACTGAAGTTCATCAGCAACAACAACAACAGCAACAACAACAACAACCTCAAATTCATCAACAACAGCAACAGCAACAATCTCCTCAAATTCATCAACAACAACCTCAAGTTCATCAACAACAGCAACAGCAACCACCCCCTCAAATTCATCAACAACAGCAACAACCTCCTCAAATTCATCAACAACAACAGCAACAACAACAACGACCTCCTCAAATTCATCAACAACAGCAAATTCAACAACTGCAGCAGCAGCAATTTCAACATCAACAACAACAACAACAACAACAACAACAACAACAACAACAACAACAACAACTATCCCCCAAAGAACAACAGCAAATCCTTCCCCAACATCTACAACTTTCACAACAAGCTCAGCAATTTGCTCGATTAAGAGATCCTGCTGAACAACAACTTTTCATGCAGAAGCAACTAGAACAACATCAACTGCTCCAGCAACAATGGCACCAATATCAACAGCATCAACAACAACAACAACAACAACACCAACAAAGGCAGCAAAAACCACCACAACCATCTCAGCAGCACAACCAACATCAATTAAATCAGCAGATGAAGGACCCCAAATCACACCCACACCAGAAGCAAAAGTTATTGCATGGTAAAGAACATATGAGTCAGAATCAGGCGCAACAAGCGCAACAATTTTATCAGAGATTACAGCAAAGTGAAGATCAGAAATTGCAACAAATTCAAGAACCACATCATCAGGGCCACCAACCACTATCATATACAGGGTCAGATCCTAAACAGAGCTTGGCAGCACAGCGTATGCACCTAGGTATGCAACCTCCGCCACCTGGTATGACCCCACACGACGTAGAGGTTCATCGTCGAAAGCAGGAACTTGCACAACGAGGCTATCCACAACATGGGTTAACTGAATACAACTTGAAACAACAACAAGTGCAGAAGAGTCTAGAAGAACATCGGTTAAGGTTAATGCAGCAGCACCCTCAAAAGGTACGCCAGCAGTCACCTTTCAGTCATTACCAAAGTAATCAACAGCAGTTGCCATATCCATCAGCTCCAAGGTTTGAAGAGCATCAACATTTGAATCAAAGACAACAACAGCTACAGAAGCAAATGCAATTGCAGCCACCGCCTCAGCAAATAGAAAAGCCGATACAACACATGCCGCATCAAGAAACCGGTTTGCCCAAACAGCAGCAGTTGCCACCTTTCCATATGTCTGATGTATCACAGGAAGAACAACACCCACAAGAAAAACAATTACCAACAAAGGTAGAACAGTACAGCTCTACTTCCGCAGCGATGTTGCCAGTAGAACAATCAAAATCCAAAGTGCATTCTCACGAAAAGGTTGTGCATGAACAAGGTGTAATTGCCACTGCAATCGTGCAACAATCACAAGATCAATTCCACCAGCAACAGCTGCAGCAAGCCCGAACACCTCAACTACAAGAAACGCAACTGTCGGACCATCGGCATAAACCGAATCAAAAGGAACTTCATCTCGAGAAACCAGTTAAACTACATCCTCCAGCGGTAGAAGAGAAGCGAGAGTTAGTTCATAAGGATTCTCACTCTGAGGTGGAGCAATATGAACATCAAGTTCACCAGCAACAACACCAGAAACAACAACATAAACATCAAGTTCACCCACATCAGATGTATCCCAATCAGCATCTCCTTCAACAGCAGCAATTGTTACAGGGTGCTCAATGGCAACTGCCAACTGCTCCATTAAAGGCAGCTCCTCCTATACAACATGAAGTTGATAAGTCTAAAGAACCACCCCTACAACAACAACAACAACAGCAACAGCAGCAACGACAACCAGAACAACAACATCGACATCAGCATCAACAATCAAGTGGACCAGGTAGGCATGATCAAACTAAACTTCAACCAAAACTGCAACCAGAACCACAAACGCTGCAACAGGACAACAGTATGAAACCTGCCTTACCATCGATAACAAGAGAACAACCTCTTCAGGTTTCCGAGCAACCAAAAGTCGTTCCACCCCCAGCACCAGTACAAGCTGCTCCAACGTCAGTAATATCGCAAACGTCAACAGAAGTGTCAAAAACTCCAAAACAGACAAATACAGTTGGACAAGAAAAACAACAAACAAAAAAACAAATATCCACACCGCAAGCAAAGAAGCTTCCAACTTTACCCCCAAAACCTCTTGAAGATCAAGCACCAAACCAGACACAGCATCCTATCCAGCCACAACAAACTAAAATCAACATAGCAGAAATACAACCAGAAAAGAAACCAGAAAAGAAAAAGCCTGAATTAGTAGGTAGTGGTAATCACGATACGAAACAGACTAAAGCCCTACCTAATTCTAGTTCAAATGTTGCAGAGGGACCATCAAAGGTGCTGACCCCACAGTCTGAGAATAGTAAGTCACAAGCAAAGGAAACAGGGCATAGCAGACCAGAGCCGACCATTCCACAGCAGATGATACAAACCATGACCGCACCTGATATCAGTACATCGGTGATTTTTTCAGAGGTAGATGCTCAAAGTAACAGCAAACATTTGGACCAGAAAGCCCTACCGGCTGAAGACAACACAGACAAGGAAATCAAAATGGAAGTTGAACCAATGGAACCACGCCTAGAACAAAGGAAAGATTCTATCGAAAAAGAAATCAAGGCCAGCCAAACTGTACAGAAGGCGCAACAGGATCAGAACAAACACCAGCAGCCGCAATCTACAGCTTCAACCCAAAGAAATCCTGACCTGGAGGAAATCAACACAAGGCTTCCACAGATAAAGCAGTACGACTTCACGGGTCTAATCTCACCGCACCTGCCGACTGACACACCTGTTACCCATGATCTGGAAAGTATAGACACTTCAGAACTGTTGAAGATTGAGAAACAAGACTCGAGCGACCTGCTCTCAAACTCGGCCGGTAGTATGACACTTAACAAGGAGCTGCGATCGATGTCCGCTGGTGGTAGCAGAGGAGGCGTTAGCCACCAGGAAAATTCTGATCATTCCATAAGTCAGGTTGTGGACTGCATCTTACAGATTACAGATGACAGTGCTTTCATTGACAATCCTGAAAGCTCAGCTGATCAACTGGTTGCCTCCCATAGCTCAATGTCTTCAATGGTATCGTCTGGTGCTGGTGTCATGTCTTCTTCGTCATCGTTACCAATGGATACCACTAGTATTTATAAATCCCTCAAAAGGACTTACTCCTACTTGTCACAAGCTACACCAGAGGAGCTTCAGTACATAGTCTCATCTCACTTGATACCGATACCGGAAACAGCACAAGAAGGAAGTCAGGAGCCTCTCTTAGAAGGTGAACCGATGGAGCTAGAACAGTCGAACGCTGCGCTTGAAACTCCCAATCAGCAATTGTACGTCAGTACTGTCCCGCAGAGGTTGTCCTCGTCCGATGAAAAGCTCTACTCGCCCAAGCATATATCTGATGGTAACCGTCTCTACTCGCCCAGGTTATCCCTGGAGTACGCCAACGCGCGCAAAGCGGGACAGAAAAAAGTGGATCTTGAACCCTGCGGTACTTTTCGGGATCTAATTTTATCGGATCTGCCACCACTACCTGTGGAGCCAGTTCCAGACCCTGTTGTGGAGATCGCAGCTGATAGTAAAAAGCAACCGGAGACGAAAACGAAGGCAGCAGAGTCATTTGTTGTTGAATCACCTGGCCAACCGGAAACGGTGGCAATTACAGCGGAAGACTCTATAAAGGAGACGGAACCCACGCTGAAGTCTTGGAGGGAGGCCGTTTTATCGCGATGCGGACAGGTCAAACCGCAAGTTGATTCCAAGAAGAAACTTGAGGAACTTTTCAAAGCGGTTTCTGCGAAACCTGACTACAACGAACTAATGACTAAGGTAACAAATTCGCCACGCTTGAATATAAGTTAAAATTTTATTTATAAGCTTAGTTTTGTTTCTGATAAAATTTGACAGTATGAGAGATTCCCCCAAAATCACAAATAAAACGATTAAAAATGTGATGGTCCTGTCATCCTAGTGAAACACTTACTAAGGCTCCCTTAGTTAAATTGCCAAAAATATTTTAGTATATTAGTATTTGATTACAGTTTATACTTTTCTCCTCAGTTCTAGTAAACTTTCAATCTTCTTCTCGTAAAGAAAAACAGTAAACTTTCAATAGAAAACCAACTGTATAATACTGAATTAAGAATGAATCATTATTTTTTCTTAGGCTGGTAGCGATAGAGAGCTGGCTGACCTTTTTTTGCAACACGCTTCTCAAACGGTAAGTGCTTTATTCATTTTTTTAAAGATTGTCAATCGAAAAATTTGATCACTCCCTTTTCGGTCTCAAGAAAGCTTCTCTCAATTGGGCAATTTTGTCAAATATCCACTTTGTAGGAGAGTGTTTGCTATTGACACAACAGACGTCATGAACGCAATTTCAATGGAAAACACACTCCGCCTTAGAGGTTAAAAAACGAAATTGCTGGGTGGGATAACCTTCACTAACTGAAAAGCCCTTTAAAAGCTAAGTCCTTTTAGATGTCGTAAAATACGAAAATACCAAAGGTCAACCTGAACCCAGTCTTAAAAACGCTGATAATTTATGTCACCATTTTCAGGAGAAGCTACGATTATCTATGGTGCAAGAGTTAGCTCGCATACAGTGCAGCTGCAAACTGCTGAAAGAAGAGAAAGGCCCACTCAGTGCAGCTACCATTATATACTATCAGAAGGATGATATTGCTGGCACACTGGTAAATGACATACGATTTTTATGTCTTAGTTATATTTTTAACGAACTTCTTACATATTTACGTGGTGAAATACCTTTAAAACGGAACATGATGGGTTCGTTCAACGGACCTTTTTAGGATTAACAGGGGAAGATTACATATGGCCGACTCGGGAACTCCTAGTTACGAATGAAATACCTACAATTGTACAAACATGTCAATTTGGCTCACCACGATTTCTTGAAGCTAATTACACGAGGGTAGCTAGGAAACCTGGCTTTGTATTCTCTCTTTACACGCCGTCCCGCATCGTTCTGCATCATTCCGCATCATTCCGCATCATTCGGCACCGTTCCGTATTTCTTATACAAAACCTAAAGATTTGGCGAGAGAAATTTCATATTTTTTGGCTGTCAACTTTATATATTTTGTGTGGTGGTAGCGAAAGAGTCAGAGCTAGGTTTCCTAGCTAACACGAGGGTGTCGTGTTGATATTTTTCATTGTTTTCTGTTTGTCTCCCTTCCGTTAGATATTTCTTTGTATTTTTTAGGGTCGTACGTTAGAATTTCTTTGTATTTTTTTAGGGCCGTACGTTAGAATTCAAGAACAAAAGCCAACACACGCCAGATTATGAGAAATTATACGAAGCGAAACTCGACAACCTGCAGTATAAATATTCTAACCTAATGGTATGTTTCATTTGATTCTAGATAAGTTTAAGAAGATTTCTGACGATAATTCTTTCAGATATTTCTAAATTTTCAGATAACCTAGTAGCTTAGCCAATCGTCTCTTGTCGCATGTACATTTACCATTCATATACACGTATTCTATGAATTTAAAGATCTCTTTTATCCTAGAACAACTTATTGAATCAACAGAAGATGGAGATTGAAGCTCTACAGAGGAGACAAGAAATCTACGGAACATCGATGGACCAAAAAGAAATTCTGCGCCGACGTTATATTCGTCTGAGAAAAAGAATGGCGACTTGCTAACGGACCACTCCTTCACAAGTGTAAACAGACGGTTCTATTGTTAGGGCGCCCAATATTGCGTGCCGTATTTCTAGAAAACACTCCTCCACAAACGCTCTTCCAGTATTTTAAGGAATGTGCGTTTCCCTTGGAGTTCTATCTTTTTAATTTTATGTAAACGCAGATACTCGACGAGTTGAATTTTTTAGGAATATTATTATCATTCAATTTTGTAAATATGTAAATATTTTATGAATATATATTTGGTATTTTTTAGATGTTATTATTAACCGAGATGGTGCTTATTATTTCTTTATAAGAATCTACATGTCTCGTATTTAGATAAATATGCATGTAAACAAATGTACGAAGCTTCCTGCTTTCCGTCATATTTCTTTCATATTGTTTTATTTATGGACCGCGGCTATTTAAGGGCCTGTTTATATTTAGAGGCAATCGGGTTAGATCACCACAAACAGTTCCTAGCTAAGACTTAAGAGTTTCGTTATGAACAAGTAAAGAACTAGCCAAAGTTTTTCAGTTTTTCATCTGACAGAATGTAATCAGAATCTATTTTTATTTTGTACAAACGTCTCTTATTTTTGTCGGGAATAACCGAGACACTTTTTTGTCTCTGCTTCGTTCTTCCAAACTTTTTTAAGAGACTTTATTACGGGAAACTTTATTATACGATACATGAAAGTTCATTAACAAACTTTTTGGTTCTTGATAGTTTTTTCACTGCAAATTTGAAGCTGGTGTTCTGATAAATTATTCCTCTTTGTCTTCCGTTATTGTTTTGTTACGTTTATATAATTCTACAATATTCACGTTGCTGTACTCTCAAATATTATAGATCTAACATAATTAAATGGAAGTGGCGCTTGGTTATTTTGAAGACGATGGCACTGCTGAATACGATTTGTCCAAGCCCCCAATGTCGGGTATCGATTATTTAAAACGCGTTCAAATCGAAGCCGCGAATTGTCCCGACGTTGTTATTGTGAAGCCCGATCCCAGTGAAGTGAAAAACAAAAAACAGCAAGATTTCGTACTGTCCGAAATTAAGACGCAACTTATCGATGGTACAAAAATCTTCCCTCCGGAAACACGCCAACTAAGCATGGCTGAAGAATTCGCCTACCTACGACAGAAGCTAAATCGCGTTAAGGCGGACGCGTCGCTGTGTTCCATCACGAAGAGTGCGCAGTTGCCAGGTGTCGGGACGGTTCAGGTTTTGTGTCGCTTTTGTTACGGAAAGGACTTCAGTGCGCAGTATTTGGAAGCTAGTCTAAAAGGACAAAAAGGACAGATTAGCAATACGGGTGCAAACGGCCAAGGCAATGCACCGCTTCTGGGTACTTTAATGAAACTGAAACAATCCGCCGTCATAAAGCTGTTGAATTTCAATTTGAAGTGGCTTGAGGTGATTGGATTCTCCTACGATCAAGGATGTTGGATTTTCGGACTGCTACTTTGTCTCGATAAGCCCATGCCCTCGGAGGTGACTGCTTGTATACGGGAGTTGTGTAGGAGAGTTATATCTATAAGGAACAGTCTAACTTCACCAGAAACCGAAAACTATTTGCATCAACTGAACTTGATCATCATTATAGTCACTAGATTCTTTGGACAGTCTGATCTTCTAATTGCTAATTAGATATTCTCGTGATTTTTTCGTCTCTCTTGTGTTTTACTTTTGTTGTCGGTACCTAAAATTATAAGATTTTATTGATAGAATGCCAACGCTCGTTTGCCGAGGGCTTTTTTTCTAATATATTCCCGAATGAGTAACAGCCACGAGCAATTTTCCAGGTATTTGATATAGTAAATAATTATATGAATTATTTATTTGGAAATTGTTTTTTACCCTTTTAGTGGTTAGTTGGTTTATCATGAATTAATACTTTTTTTACCCTTTTAGTGGTTAGTTGGTTTATCATGAATTAATACTTTTTTTACCCTTTTAGTGGTTAGTTGGTTTATCATGAATTAATACTTTTTTCATTTTACAAAAATGCAAACTCTTTGCAAACTCTTTTTCAGCCTCGTTTAAGCGTAAGTCAATTATATAGAATGTTAAAACGTACGGGGACACTTCTTGACCCGTTCCAATTTTACCATAGTACCATTTAAATATTGTAATGGCCACCCTATCATTATACAACCAAGTACAAGAGGAGAAACTCACAAGGTCCTTTGAACTTTTAAAATACTCAACCCAAAAAGATGTGCGGGGGAGTGTTTTTTATTGAAAACTCTCCTCCACTGTGTTATTTTTTATAATTTTGCCCACAAGGCAAATAGGTTTTCATAATAAACTCCATTTTCTATTTGTTAGGTAAATAAATGAAAAAGGAAACATAAAGGTATTATCATACGTGTCCACCATGGATCGAGAACTGGACGTCTTTAGTAACTACCGAAGCATCACTAATAAGATCAAGAAGCGCTTCCTCAAGAAACCGAATTTCAACGAAGCGAGTGAACAATTCGCCACCTTAACGCGTGTCCTCAAACACCAAGAGTGTCCGCAGTACGCCGGATTTTGTTGTCTGGCCAAGGCGCGATGTGAAAACACGCTCGGAAACTCCATTGCAGAGTCCGAAGCACTGCTGGAAGCTGCAAGGTATGCGCAGGACTAGTAAAGATGATGTTTCGTACGGAAATAACATTGGTTAATTTTTTAACATTTTGATATACTGTTCTTATTTTCCTTTCTTTGATAAATCGACAATGCCTGTATCTTTTTCTGTTTCGGTAAAGTTACCAAATGTAGATGATACCCTATTCGTACATTGATTGTGTTATTGATTTTTGCGTAGCACGCATTGAGTATAATTAGTGTTAAAATTCTAATTTTCGTACATTATCCCTTTTCCCCCTCTCCTGCATTTACGTGTAGACCGAACCGCATTGCAACTGAGAATAATAAGGTACCCTTTGTTTTTTTCTTTTAGACTGTTTTTCCACGCAGAGAAAGTGAGCATCGATTCTAAATGCGCAGCTTTGGACGAACACCTTCCCGAAGCGATTCATTGTTATAACCAAGCCGTTAAAGGATACTCTAAGGAAGGTACCAAAATGTGGCTTTATAGTTCTATTACTTGTATAGGAGTAGCATTTTCTTGATATGTACTGAATAATGTTCTGTCTAGAATACCTTACATACACAAAATGCTGCTATCATTTGAAAATAATGTTATTTTTAAGTTATCTTTTGGCCCAGAATACCTTATAGGCACAAATCAACAGGAGTCATGATTTTCGTCGAACCTAAAAACCTAATTCACGTATGCGCATGTTTACCCTCCACTTGCGTCTGGTTTGCAAGTGTACATCAAGATTTACCGTTCTAGAAATTAAAATAACAATTATCAACTGTCCTAGGTTTTTGACTGATTGACTGTAGACTAAACTTGTTTTCGTTGTTTTTGTTTTTAAGGAAAATTGGCTCTTGCCTCGATGGTTGCACTGGAAGTCGCTCAGAATCTTCTAAGTATCGGTCGCCTAGACGAGGCACATAACCATTTTGTTCGCGCATCAGAAATACAGAAACAGACTAGTATATTGGACGCTCTGTGTACGCTGCGCAAGGCTGCCTATTGCCAGGTTAATCTTAACAACTTACCTGGTGCGTTAGCTCATCTTTCCGAAATCATGGGTAGCGTGGACGCCATGATGGAACGCGACCCGAAGTGCTTAACGTACAGTCTGCAGAACATCCGGCAATCTGTCGAGATTACCCGCGTTTTCATAATTTTGCTTATGAGATCCTCGGATTTGACCAACGAACATTCTAAAGTGATGGAGGCATACACGTGGGAGAACGAAGAAGAAAACAATCGAGTCCTACCCGAAGATTTATTCTTGCTCATCCAGTCGGTTGTGATGGCGACACAGGCGCGAGATCTGAACACCTTGACTTACTTGCAAGTGGAACTTTACGTACACCTGGACACTGTACAGTGTGAATTGTTCCAAGAAATCGTTCACCAAGTCAATGAATGAAAATGCAGCAGATTTTGGATAATTTCCGGATGATTATTTCTTATAGCTTATGGTAGGCCTTCCCGAAAGTGTCTTCCCGCTTGTCTTCCCGCGAAATACAAAAATCTTCCTTCCAGCAAAAGTTTCTTCCTTTAAGTAATATACGGTGTTATAAAAGATGTTTTATGAGAATGTTTTAGGCGTTTTTCTGCGACTACTACGACTTGACAAATACATAACAAAGTAGAAAGTTGAACCTTACGCTGATCTGCACTAAAATCTTTGGTAGTGTAGAGTATCAAAAGAATTTGTGCTCAAAGACTGCCATCTTACTGTACAGGGTGACCCAGATTACGTGTTTCTCAACGCAATATGATTAAGTTAATTTTTTTTTGTAATATGTAGATAGAATATTAGAAAATTTGCCGTAAATATATAAACATTCTGATTTCATACGAAAATCTACGAACTGTGTTGTGTTCAATGCATTGAGTTAAAATGGTAAATCGTGATGGTCTGTACAATAAAAATAATATCCCCGCGCGCTAAAAAGAGATCTTGAAGTCGATTCCGGCGGCACTTTGATAACTCCAGCATGTGAATGGCCAATTCAAAGTTCATGGAATTAGATTGAAAAAAAAGTTGACGTAATTCTATCAAGAAACAACATCTACTAGTGCTGATTCATCATTCAATAAAATCACTGATATCCATAGTTTGAATTGATTTATTGAGAAGAAGAAGAAAACCAAACTTTTGTATTCATTGAATAATTTATCTTATGAATGAGAATTTATTAGATGTAGGAGAGCATTATTCGTTACAAACCATACAGTGTGTGAGAAATCGCAGATATTTTGATGTTGGATTACTGGTATGGTCAGAGATATGGTATGTTTTTCTAGCGCCCGCGGTTTTGCGGATTTCCGCGTAAATTTAAAATGATTTTGCTGTCCAAAATTGATCATTATTATATTTTACCCCTAAAAACGTGACTTTCTGCGGCTTTTGAGACCAACTGTATGCTTTAATCAGTTTTCATTATTTTTTTCGTATTGTTAATTCGATTAATTTTGTGGCAAAGAAGGGCATGACTCGATGTAGGTTAAAGTTGCAACGGGGCTTCAAAAACTAAAATAATTTGTTTTGAAAATGTTTTGAAAATGAAAATATAACGAACAAAAATTAACCAAAAACCATATTGTACCATAACAATTATAAAATAGTAAATATAGACGGGTTGCGTGTGTGAGTTTATAGCAGATGAGCTGAAGTTTTTTACAAGGTCACTTTTCATTGGCTAATGTCTAATGAAACCAATGCAAATTTGTCGTTCTTTAGAAAACTAGAAATTAATCTATTGTTTGTATTTAATAAAACCAATCCAATCACATGCAATCTTGTAATAACTTCAGCGATACTCGTTTATAGAAAGGAAATAATCTATTCCGTATATTTTTTCTTTAAGGAAAACATACCGCCCGCCGCCAATGAACCGCCCACCGCCAATGAACAACATCAGCATGAGGGAGGTCAAGATTTTGATAACGCCTACTCACAACAGCAGCCACAATCGTACGTTGCTCCTATTCAACCTCACTATGATCCTAACCCAGGGTTGAGGGAAGATTACACCACGCAGCCGCAGACACAGAGCGGTGGCGGCGGACCACCTAATAACCATGGTTACATGGGGTCGTCGAGAATCACAAAGAATCTTGCTTTTGTAAAATCAATCGCTGGAATAATAAACATTGTTATCATTGTAAGTAATAAGAATACTAGTTTATCCGATATACTGTTTCGAGCTTTGTTGCCCTACTCGAAACGGTATATCGGATTTAGATCCGCCTAAATTATGTCCCTTAAAAGGTATGTCATATCAAACAACTTCATTATAACAAATGTACGAAAGTATCAAAATCTCCTTTTGACATTCGTTCGCACGCTGAAGATTTTAGACGTCATGAATGAGAATGCCTATAAAAGTCACCGGCAAGCGCCACGGGTTCTAGTGGCTTTTTTTAAATAACTTGTCACATGCATGGTTGTCTTTTTTTCTAGGTGCTGCTTTTCTTTGGTTGGATTATAATGGTTGGGTGGCGTGGACATCTGGGAAGCGTTTTTTATTTAGCACACAGCGACGGGTCTTCTTTCTTTCTTTTCACAACTTTGGTACCATTTTTCATGATGGTTGGTTACATCATCATGATGGTACTAGGGTTTGACAAAGTTTGGTTGCTGAGTCGCATCAACTGGAATTTAACCGTGAGTAAAAACTTTGCTTAAGGGACATTGATGGTAAATTTAAATTCAACTTGTAAGCCCAAATTACCTTAAACGGGTACCAATTTTCGCGTTTATAAATTTAAAAATGACCTTATAGGGAAACCAATACACGCGAAATGCGATTTATTTCGACTCGCGAAAATTTATCAGTGCAATCAAGGAAACTTCTTAACCCGTCCTTCGACTCTTTTATATAGAAATATATCGCGGGAATAATCGGTATTACACGGGAATTCATAGAACTAATATTTATGTCATGCAAATGATAGTCCGGGCATATTTCAAGTGATTGACCACCTTTAAGGGAACTTTGTTTGGTTGTTATGTTCGGAATCCTGACCTGTTGGAGGGTCAGAAATAAGATGTTATTCCTAACTCGGGGGCAATAACCCTTTTTGGGCCCTTTTGGACCAATTTTCTAAACCTAAAGGGGGGACCACACAAAATGAAAAATTGAAAGTGTTCAAATTCAAAAAAGAATTGCACGCTGCAGCTATGAGGAGGATATTTATTTTCAGTTTTTTCAAACGCTAGGTGGTGATCAATTGTGCATTGTGGGCCATGCTCCTGATAATTTCATGTAGTATAGTCGCACGAGGAGTGGAGAAACATTTATGTTTGAATCATAACTGTCAAATATTAGAAGCAGCTGCGGTAAGTAATGACTTTTTGACACCACTAAATTTGATATTTTTTCGCTACCGCCATCAAATTCGTGACAAATTTAATTTTCTCTATATTTTTTTTCATTATTGCAAAGATAAAAGTCAATAGTCAAAGCGTATGTACTTTACTTTATGGATGGACTGCATATTACAGTCTTAAAACTTCCGTAAAGATAAATCTTCGCAAGTGAGCCACCTTAACACTTATCGAGGAAAATATGAAGGAAATACCGGGTGACTCAGAAAAATATGAAGGAAATACCGGGTGACTCAGAAAAATATGAAGGAAATACCGGGTGACTCAGAAAAAAGTATACAAAATTGACGGAGTATCCTAGAGAGCTATTTGTCAAAATTTAACAAATTAAATTGTATGTAAAAGAGAAAAAGCTAACTTAGATTTTAGTATGTTATTTATTAAATTTAGATAATTATTTGTTGAGTTATATCATTTTAAAGTTAAAATGCACTTTAAAGAAAGATCTTTATATCAACTAATTTTAATACCCTGTTTTTCGACGTTTTTTTGAGTGTTTTTCAAAGTGCACTTTGTCTTTAAAATGGTATAATTCAACGAATAATTATCCAACATACCAAAATCTAAGTTAGCCATTCTTCTTGTACCGCATACAATTTAATTTGTTAAGTTTATAAGAGCCTCTCTCGAATAAGCTCCCCCAGGCAGTTCTCTAGGTTCAAAATTAAAGGCAATATTTGAATATTAGGTTGTTTCGAGGAAGGCGATCGTCTAATAAAAACTTCATTCTGTTTAAAAACTTCCATTCTATCAAATTTCGGAATAAAATGTTTAAAGTTTATCAATTCATTCAAAATATAAAGATTAACATGAAAAGTAGACATTATTTAATAACCGCCCCCTCTTTATGAAGATCTAAAAATGAAGACGCGATCATTTACGGTAAGCCATTTTCGGAACTGTAAATAGTTTCAGATTGTCTGCTACCGAAACTCGTGAGTTTGATATCAAAATTCATGCTACAATAATTTTTTACCTAGATATTTTACTTTTTGTTTTGTAGGCATTTGGGTTCCTATCCTCATTTGGGATGATTGGCTTGATCATTTATTACTTCAAAGAATGGAAACAGGGAAAAGCAGTGCATAAATAATTGATTGATTTGGTTGCTGTTGTCAATCCCTCACTACCCTTCGATTTTTATTTTTTTCGTGCACCATGGATTATTCCAAGCACATTTTGTTGCTACCGTTTATATAAAAGATAGATTGAGTTATTCGTATTAATGAATTCAGCCCCCAATTGTGGGGTTCATTTTGCCTTAAAATTCAAACTATAAAAAGAAGTTTACCCCAAAAAAACTCATCTATTCTCTATCAATTTGTTTCATCTGATATTTTTTCTTTTCATTTAACATTTTAATGCTGCAAGATTCAGTTTCTTGCTTTGTGTCTAGAAAAAGATCCCTACACAAATTAAATTTATTACTTCTGTTAATTTATAATAACGTTGTATGATATTTATCTGTTAAAAAAAAGCTTTTTTCATGGAGATGTCCTGGTGCTGAATCCTCCTTGAACTTAACCTTAGGGGAAGAAATTTTGGTGGCTCGCCGGGCAATGTATTTATTTTTAGAGGGGATTAATATAAAATTAAAAAAGTGCTTTAAAACAGAAGATAAGATATTCGAAAAAATTCAAATTTTGCGGGAATTAATTTTGGTTGTTCAGGAATAATACCATTTTTGGGTGTAAGGTAGTAATTGTATTCCTCAAGATAAAAATCCCACGTATCAGTCACTAAAGTCAATCTATTGATAGCCGCACTCCAATAGAAAACCCTTCTACTTTTTATGTTTATACCCGTTGGAAATTCCCTCCACGTCAAAAGGATTGAAACAGATGAAAATTAAATGTAGTCAAAAGGATTGAAACAGATGAAAATTAACGATGATGTATTTATAAAGGTGTACTTTCTTGTGATAATCGAGAAAGAAGACTTCATTTCCAACCATTGAAGCCCCTAAAATAGAATAAGGAAAGTATGATAAAGTACTGTGTAGAAGCAACGGTACAAGAGAAATTTGATAAATACTTAAAAGAGAATTAACGTCTAAAATTCACCATCGATTTTTTTGTATAAATCGATTCTACTATCAAAAATATAACTACTCGCAAAGTTTTGTTAAATTTGGTTGAGTATTTGGGAATATATAAGGGTTTGAAGGTTTATGAATTATGTCATTCGTGACGTCATTGTTGCGAATTACTATTTTCTTTTCAGAG